>JAHBCN010002593.1:87952-103518 GCA_019359885.1 Listronotus oregonensis
CCCGTATTTAAAAAAAGAAAGTTGAAGATGGTTTAAAGAAAACGAAACGTCGTACGGAAAATCTCTCAACGCTGTTTTGTAGAGCTTAAAAAGTGGTCATAAGAAAGTGTCTTTTGTTTTTCCATATCTCTTTAAATCACGTCAGGAAAAAATTAAAACGAAATCAGCAAATTTCGGTTTTTTCCGGATATCTCCGGAAGTACTCGGAATTTTACAACTTTCTAATAGGCATGCTGTTAGCCACCTAAATGCGCAACTTTGCCATAATTTAACTGACTTTCTATCTCTTACGGTTTCCGAACTCCCCATGCATGCACTCTAATCTGTGGCACTCTGTATATATATACATATATATTTATATAGGTGAAACTTCCACACCATTAGCCAAACGCATAAAAGAACATAGAACATACATTAAAAACACAGAATTTCAAAAATCTAAAATCTGTAAACACGCATTTGATAACAACCACATAATAAATTGGAATGCTTCTAGCATTTTAGCAAAGGAAACTTGTTTAAAACAACGTAAAATACAGGAAAGTGCAGTTATTTTATTAAATAATGTGTAGCATCAATATCTGTTAATTTAAACTATATATGGTTACCTATGCTTAATGCTGAAGTAATTTTAGGTAAACTTATTTTTTTTATCTTTTTGAAAATTATAAATATACCAGTCAAATAAACTAATATGTCATTAATGACAAAACGTCATAAACAATAAAGAAGCTTTCAGAATTTCCAAAGTTTTTAAAGCAAAATTTCTTATAATTTACTTAAAATTTTTGTTTTATTTTATTTTTATAATTTTTTTCTTGACAACGGTGGCCGACTTGTCACCGAAACTTAAAATAGTATTCTTGATTTTTGGAGTGTTTTTTCTGTGTTTGTTGCAGGCGATTTGCAAATTTATAGGGGTAAATAGGGCTGAGCCCCCCGGGACCTGGACCGAAGTGGTCACATTTTCCAGCAAATTTCAAGGCGAGTACTCTCAACGAAAACATACTGAGACATGAATCCGCCACAAAACTATAGAACATATTTAGAAATGTAGAAAGTTAGAATTATTTTTTTTGGGTTTATAATGTATTTAAATTAATTACTCTAGTTTTTCTCTATTTCCACGACCCTCGTAAGATGTCCTGAGGGCGCTGGATTCATCTTTATGGCACTTCTCCTGCAATCTGTATTAAAAAAATTCTTCCAGCTAACTCCAGACTGTTCCATTCTTTTCCACTTTACTATAAAAGGCAAGAAGAATCTCCACAAGGACCAGTGTATTATCGACTTTAAAAGCATTTAGTTAATAACAGAGACAGTGAAACCGTTCGCATAGTTATGTTGCATTGCTGTCAGGGTTGACAAAAAACAACTTTTTTCTATTTTGACCAGGGAAGTGGTCAAAACTGGTTTTAACCGTCCAAAACTGGTTAAAACCACTGGTCAAAACTTTGAATATATTTTTTAAAGACTGACAACCCTGTATCACTATGATGATCTATTATAGAAATATGTAACTATCGGCACACGCGACTCGCGCACCCGCACAACTTGTGAGCGGGCGACGCGGTGTAGCGGCACGCAGCAACGATGCCAAAATCCTTTTTAATTGTGTTAGAACAGATGTTTGTTTGTTAAGATTGTTCTTCTTTATTAAATACGCGAATTTTTTAGTTTTCTTTAGACTAAAACTTAAACAGTGGATCAAAAATAAAAAAAGATTTTATTAATTTAAGTGATGAAGAATCTTTGTAATGTTTTTCTATGACAGTGAATTTAATTCAAGATATATATTTTTTTTAATTTTAAACCAATAGGGTCCTATACCTGACTCTTGGCAAATATAGGTTATGTGTCATATACCAGTTAATTTTTGCGCTATTATTTGAGTTTTGAGTTTCTGTTTTTGTTTTTATGTAAATTAGGTAACCATTTAAACAGTGAATTAAATATGTTTACAACTAAAAGTATCTGTGTCATTGACTATTTTTGACCACTAAATGGTAAAAACTGATTTTGACCTGTCCGGTTTTAACCTGGTTAAAACCAGTGGTTTTAACAACCCTGCCCGAAACTTGCCAACGCTGATTGTTGTTACCATAGAAACATTTGTGAACCCGATTGCTAATAAAAAGGTGTATAACGAGGATCCATGTTTATATATAAGGTGTTACGGAACAGTATGAACTGCCAACCTCTGCAGAACAAAGAGTCATTTAATCTTGTTGGTGGTACTTTTGCGAATAACCTTAACTGGTACAAACACATTACATCCATAGCCTCAGCAGCTTGAATTCCTCATTCGAGCCAGAAAGTACTTTTCTCCTTCTAATATGTATACCTACTCTTTGTGTATCTCAAAGCGGACCATCTTTAGAATATTGTCCTTATGGCGTGTCCTACAGCTCTATCGTTTTGGGTTCCATTAAAAAAAAACTGTTCATCTTATTATTGATTCCACACTTACAGAAAAGCTTCCTTCTCTTACCCACCAACGGGGTAAGGGGATAAGTCACTTTTTTATGGGTATTTTCACTTTTGCTTAAAGGAGTTGGAGTTTACAGTCTAACTGGATAGGCCCCGAATTTTCCACTTTATTTGTTCCTTCATCTCCAGAGTGTCCCGACTGAAAGCTGCTACCAGCACAAGATTTCCCTTCTCTTGCAAATCTCCAAATATTTAAGTCCCTTGTAAATAAGCCTTCATGGACAGTCCCAAGATTAAAAAAATAATAATAAAAATTTCTATGTAAAAAATTTACTTCTCCAAGATCCCTTAAGTTTGTTGGGTTAAAAAAAAAAATAAAACAGATAATTTCTCTTCTCCGGTAGTATATTTGCAATCCCTGAGAACTTTAGAATATGATTATATAAACATTTTGGGTAATTGTCTTGAAAGTTGCCTCCTCTCCGATTTTGACCAAATTTGGTATATGGAGGTTTACTGGGGCGCTGATCGTTTTCGAGATATTCATCACCAAAGTTGGAAATCAAACTAACCTTATTTTTACTAAATCCCCCCTTCTTTTTGTAAACAATTCTTGATTTTTACAGTAAAGTGGCACACAATATTTTTTAGACACCTTTTAAAACCTTGAATTTTTATTTATTTTACACCTTTTTTCCATTAAATTGCGAATTTTTAAGTTCAAAGGCAGCAGCCATATTTGTTTATAAAATCCCTATTGTATATATGGTTGCGCTCACGTTGCGGCTTGTGAAAGTGAAGGTTTGCAATTAAATGAAAAAAAAATGTAACATAAATATAAAAATGAGTTTTTAAAAGATATTTGTGAAATATTGTGTGCCGATTTACTGTAAAAATCAAGAATTCTGTGCAAAAAGAAGGAGGAATAGTGTAACTAAGGATAGTTTGATTTTCAATATCTCGAAAACGAAAAGTTGCCGAAAAAATATTTTTTCAGATTCGTAATCAAAATTTTGACATATAATTTAAAAAAAGCAGCATGACCAACTACAGGGCAGAACGCGTACCAACCTATCAGCACCGCACTGCAGTTGATAATATATTTTTATTGATATAACTACGTTCAACCGATGTTAGCGCTGACCGTCAGTCAGGCACTAAATCCAGCCTTAGCCAAGTAAAGTAATGGGCAACATGAGAGGGCACCCTGTACTTGTGTTTGATAAATAAATAATTATTTAACAATTTACTTCAAACATCTACCTACCAGTGGCGGTTCCTCCATAGGAGCACAGGAGCACGTGCACCCCCAAAAAAATTTAAAATAAAAATTATTTTTCATCGTGCATTATCCGGAACTCCCTAATTTATTGTACGCTAATACAAAACATAGTGTATTAGCTCCCTAACGACGAACTGACTGAGCCGAAAGGATCCGATTACGGCCGTTCGACGTTCGACGCCAATCGGCCGATCGCACGTGCGCTTATGTAGTTGTGCTTATGTTTATGGGTGGTTTATGCAATTTCTATGGAAGATTATGCCAGCGGGCGGAGGGGGGCAATGCGATTATTAATAGGAAGAGGCGCACACTTTTTATGTGCTCCATATAACCATTTGGTGCTGTTACTGCGACAATTTAGGGTGCGTTTCAGTTCTTTCACTAAAAATGGTCCGTTTTACGGTGAAATATTTGCAAAACAATTTTAACTCTTTGAGTTTAGAACAAAAAATTGAATTTAAACGTGCTGAAAGACCTAGACCTGAAATTTCCCTCACACAGACCACCAAATGTAAGTCTAGGGAGTTTAATAGAAAATTCAAAATGAAAATTTATGAAAAGAATGATTGGATTTGTGGATGTGATACAACTAACCGATTGTTTTGTTTTTCGTGCTTGTTGTTCAGTCGCGGAAACGCAGAGCCTGCCTGCCAAAACATGAGAATACTCAGGCTCATATTATCGCTTAGTTGGAGTTACAGCTTCTGGGGAAAGTTGATTGAAGGCAGCAGTTAGATAGTGCATATAGGCGCAGTGTTCAACAACAAAACGAACAAGTTAGAAAGAACAGATATGTACTCTCAAAAATAATTGACTGTATAAAATTTTGCGGAGCTTTTGAGTTAGCCCTTCGTGGTGATGAGACGAAAAAGAAGATTCATCAAATCCCGGTATTTTTAGAGGATTAATAAATTTTACTGCCGAGTTGGATATAGCCCTTAAAGACCACTTCGAAAAATCTCAAGAAATAACTTTTGGGCGTGACATCCTATAAAAATCTTGCCTCTGGTATGTTGGCCTCCAGTTGTTTTGTATTTTTGTGTTTTACGTCTAGTGCACCCCCATAAATACTTACCACGAGCCGCCACTGCTACCTACCCATAAACAGTAAGATTCAATTGTTCCAGTTTTTCTTATGAAATGGACAATCAGAATTAAATACTTACCATAGTGTATTTGGATGAAAAAACGTTTGTTGTTTATCTTAATATCGTTTATGGCTCTTACAGAACACACCTGGTTATCGGACTCGGTTGTTTAATGTGGTTAAATAACATTAAATCCGCCATAAAACATATCTTAAGTTGTTTGTTTAACAAGGTTAAAGGCGCCTTCATCATCTTTTTTTAGTAATTTTTAGAAAGAATCTTACTGATACTGCTCTGTTCATGGCGCTGCTGCAAGGCAGTTTGCCAGCTCTCCCCGTTCCAGACACACGTTGTTGTCAACGTGAGCTTTCCCGAGCTTTGTGGGTGGAACTTCTGGATCGTCGGTCTCTGTAACCCCCAGAAATTCCGAACTTTTCCAAAACTTAAATTCAATAGCAAAAAAAAATATCGATGTAGGGCACAAACAATGGCGGTCCGACCAAGGACTGCTTCTGGTATCACGCAACCGTTTTCTGTCAGTACTGCCCCTCCCTGCTGAGCGCGCAACCATCTTCCGCCATTAGAAAAATCCCTAGTGCGTGGGGCCCTCAGAAAGGAACAGGTATAGGAATCTTCGTTCACAGCGCCAGAGACTAATCTCTGACAGCGCTTAGCCCCAGAAGAAGGACTCCATCGTTTGGCTTGAGTTTCTCCTTGATTCCCGATGATAAAAGCTGTTGATACCATGATACTATTACTAGAAGATAAACCCACTTGGCGATTTAATTTCGTACGACGTTGCGCATGACGTCACTCGATGACAAAAATTCTGCTTGTCGGTTGGGAAAGCAGTGTTTTAAAGCCTTTTTTTAACGTTTATTGTATTTTGGCATTACTTAATCCATCTAACATCTAAACAGAAATCGGAATGCCATATTAAAACTCGCTGTTTCTGGGGAAATTTGTCATCGAGTGACGTCAGGCGTGCGAGAGAGATAGGCTTATCTCATGCGCGTGGGTTTATCTTCTCGAGTAATAGTATCATGTGTTGATACAGCACCTTCAGCCGCCTTCCCGGAAAAAACTATGTAGTTTTTTTATCGCGAGCACTTCACTGATCGGAGGTCAAACAAGAACCACAACATACAGGAACTGAGGGAGAATCTTCGTTTTTCATTTGTCGTGAGTATGGAGAGTAAAAGATAAGGAGCATCATCTCTTATGGCTGTTTGGCTCAAAAAAAATGGCCTCAGAATGGCATCAACTAAAGAGGCGCTGGTGTAGCCGCGGGTATAGTCTGAAATTACACCTAAGAATAGTAGTGCTATAGCTATGAAAATTCGCACAGAGTTAAAAATTGGTAGGAATGCTCGGAGTACCATTATATGTGAAATCTGTGTGCAAATCAGTGTGCTAAAGTTTTTAAAAAGAGTAAATAAACTTCGCAAGAGGTTAGGACCAACGGAATTCGCTTTCTTCTTTCTATGTACGGAGCTCCTAAAAAAAACTACCTGTTTAGATAAGCTTATGGAGTCTGGCTGTCTCGTGAGTTCCTTTGATTTCCTCACAATGCCTTCTCCATGAATCTCTTTTAGCTTTCCTCAATGCCTTGTTGTATTCGGCAAGGGCCTTCTTGTATGATTGCCTATCCAACGATGCCCTGGTGTATTCTCTCCTTGCCCTTTTTTTTCAGTTTGGTAAGCTCCTCGTTCCAGCAGGGCACATTTCTCGAGTACTTTCTTATCACCAGCGGGCAGTTTTCATTGTACGCAGAAATAATGGCGTCCTGTATTTGATCCGCCATTATTTCTAGGTCGTGCGTATTGTTTATTTTCCGCTTTGTCCCTCTCAAGGTAGATTCCAGGTCTGCCTTAAAGGCTTCCCAGTCCGTTTTTCGAGGGTTGCGATATGTTTCTTCAATAGGTTCATGCCCCCCTATCGTGAAGTTTATGTGTCTATGATCTGAGCAACTTATTTCCTCAGATACATGCCAGTCAATAACATTGCTTCCAACGTAGGTTTTAGCTAGTGTTATATCTAATAACTCTTTTCGGCTACTATTTACAAAAGTGGGTTTATTGCCTACATTTAATATGTCCAAATTATTTGCCATAATAAATTGTAATAAAGATTCACCTCGTGAGTTTGTGTCCGTGCTTCACCAGGTGATGTGGTGTGCATTTGCATCGCATCCTAGGATGAGCTGCGATCCATTTCCTCTACAGCTTCTCACCAGGTCTTCCATCTCCTTGGTTGGTGGTAGGTCAGGGTCATCATAAGGTAGATATGCCGATCCGAAAATTAATTCCTTCGGCATGGCCCTATCCCCTGACCTAATTTTAACAGCTATCAGGTCTCTGAAACAGAAATCAGTTAGTGGTAGTATCTTTATGTCTTTTTTGACTATTATGCATGTTCTGGGGACGTCGGATGTTCTACTGTATATTAGTTCTCCACCCACATTCCCTAAACCTTTTACCTTTTCTCCTAAAACCAGGGTTCTCTCATAGCGTTAGCAAGGACTGCTGTTGCTGCCTTGCTATGCTGCAGGTTGGCTTGCAGCACCCTGATTTTCTGTCCTGGCATCGCAGCGGCCTATGGGGAGGAATGTGTTTCTCTACCGTGTTCCGTCATGACCTCCACGACAGTGATGTCGTGGTCCGTCACGACCTCCACGATAGAGGTGTTTGTTGGAGTTCTGCTGGAAGAGGACCCTGAATCCCTTTTCTGCTTCCTCCTTGAGTTTTTATTTTTATTTTCTTGGTCGTCCATAAGGATCCCACGAGTAATGGGGAAGAGGTGGTCAGCGCCTGCGGTGCCCCCGCACAGGTGTGGTTAGTTGTGGTTAGTTGCCTAAACCAAAGCCAATTCTTTGTCAATAAATTTTCCACTTGTTGCTTTAAATTTGAGAAGGGCAACTTTTAGTTTTCTACAAAAAATCTTCCACTTGTTGGTCCAATTTAAGAAGAGCAACTTTTAGTTGACAACTTTTAGTTATCTACAAACAATCTTTTATCAACTTTTAGTTGTCAACTTTGGTGTAAACGCGCGGGAAACCAAATTTTAGTGGAAGATTTGTCTCTCCACAAGTGGCAGACAAAAAAAGTTGCTGTATTTTGTAGAGAAAGCAACAAATTGCCGCAACTTGTGGAAAACTTAGTGGAAAACTTTGGTGTAAACGCGGCTTTACATATCTAGACGGTTGGAAATAAATAATAGATTTTTTCCTAACACGCGTGGAAATACTACTTTTTCGCATAGGACTGCCTAATTTAGTCAAAGCAGTCGAGTGCGCAAAAAGAGATTGTCCACAAGCGTTAGGAACAATTTTTTTTTACATGAGTGAGGAAAACAAAAATATAAAAACTACTTAATTTTTTTAACAACAGTAATTTTGTTTAGGTATTTTAGGTTTTATTACTATTATAATTAGTAGTAAAAATAAAATTGTTTGCACATAATCTTTTCATTAACAATAATTTTTTATAACACTAAAATTTTAAACTTCCATTTTCCTTATTTGTTAATTGATACACAGCGTTTCCGTTAGGATGTATCTTCAACAGTTTTTAAGTAATAACTAAAAAAGTGTTATTGAAACCATAACATTGTCTAACAATTTCAACAATAATTTTATTTGGGTAAATTAAATTTTATTAACATTATATATTATAAAATTCTTTGATTTTTCTGGTAGCATATCCGTCATTTAAGATTTTTTTTGAAGATTTTTTAACATTTCTGGATCGTCTGCATTTAGACCAATGCTAAACTTTTAGAATTTTACGCTTTGATGAGAAAAATCCTGAAATCAAAAGAAAAGAGAGACATCACTTTGACAATAAATAAGCAATTGTCATCCATAGCAACAAATTATTTTAAAACCTACCTAGTATAGCCAGCACAAGGGTAATAAACTTAACAATGTTAAGCATGTTAAGTTTACCACCCTTGTAGCCAGGGCCCGATTCTGTAAGCAAACTTTTTGACATTCCTTTTCTCTATCTCTTTTGAAACAGTGACAAACTTATGAGTTACCTTGAAGGGCAACAAAGACATGTGATCCCTATTTTGACATTCTATTTCCTTATATTTTTACAGAATCCCAGCTCAGCATACCATTAATAATACAATTTAATGAAAAGATAAACCCACGCGCATGAGATAAGCCTATCTCTCTCGCACGCCTGACGTCACTCGACGACTATTTCCCCAGAAACGGCGAGTTTTAATATGGCATTCCGATTTCTGTTTAGATGTTAGATGGATTAAGCGCATGATTTATTTATTTTTTAAACGTCATATAATGCCAAAATACAATAAACGTTAAAAAAGGCTTTAAAACACTGCTTTCCCAACCGACAAGCAGAATTGTTGTCGTCGAGTGACGTCATGCGCAACGTCGTACGAAATTAAATCGCCAAGTGGTTTTATCTTCTAGTAATAGTATCATGAATTTAGTGGTTTTTGACATTCCGGTGTCGAATATTTTTAAAAATAGTTACATTTTCGGCACTTCTAAAAAAAATATTTTACGGCCAAGCAGTATTTTAAGAATATTATTAACCACCGTTACATTATGCCGGAGTCACTTCCTTTTTTAATTTTTTTGGGGGGTTTTGTAATTATAGGTTAAGAAAAATAAATAAAAAGCTGAACCCAATCTACGAACCAAATAAAAAGCTTTCGTATTTTGTGATAAAAAGGTTTGATTACTTTACCTTATAGTTTATAAGCAACAATATAGTGACTTAAAAGATTTATAATGAACGGGGAAGGCCGCAAAAGTAAGTGGAATAAGACATTTTTTTATTAGTAACCAAACCATAGCCTAGTTTACACCGCCAGGATCAATTAGATACATACGTGGACCAAATCGACCGACTTATTTTTTTAGTACACAAATTTTTACACCAACTTAATTTGTGGATCAATTTAATTCAGGTTTAGCTCTAGTACAAAAATGAGAAATTACCAAATGAACAGAATCTAACCTTGTTTTTTTTTTTAAGGTAATGTTTTACTTATCTGGCCCATCGTTGTTATAACGACGATGGGCCAGATAAGTAAAATAGTGATGGAACCTTCCGAACGATATTCGAATATAGAAATGTTTCGAATGATTCAAATATTTCTTTCAGATATTCGAATATTCGTATTTCAATCAGCTGGAGTATATTATCGCTACTTATCGGATGATAGTTCATTCGATTCGCGGTTCATTATAGGTCAATCCTAGTTCGACCAAAATAGGAAAAGCTATCAAAAGAATGCACTTGAAAATTTAAATGTTGGATGCCACATTGTGATTCGTTTCCACATAATTTTATATTTAATTATAATATGTATTTCCATCATAATGAATTTTCAATTTAAAATGCAGATACTTCAAAATTAATATTAAGAATAGAAATTTTCCACAAAGTGTCGACTTTTTTGGCGGCCACTGTATACTATTCTATACACCACACCAATAATTACGAATTAAAACGAAAACAAAACTTCCGCCGCACCACCAATAACATCAAAACAAATTAAAAACGTACATGAATATGTATGCGAACACAACATCAACTCAACAACTAAAATAGTCAAAACAAAATAATTCATTTTTCATCTTCTGACAACTGATTTATTCGGAATAATTCGTTATTTCGAAAGCAAACGCTTCGACTTCGGGGTAAATCGTAGGTCGGCGGTCTTCGCAATATATCGAATATCGACTGGCGTTGATCGGTCAATGTTTCATATGTCGAATGATATTCCGAATATGAAGATCTTCCGGAATACGAATATTCGAACATTAAAATCATCCGACTATGCCCATCTCTAAAGTAAAACACTAGGGTTGTAACGGAACTCCGTCTCGGCCTCCGTTACTGCGGAACTTCCGCAAAGACTCGATCTCCGCATCCGCCTCCGAAAAATTTATGCGGAGTTTTAACGGAAGTTTATTCACGATGTTATGTGCTTATTTGAAATAAATATTTTTGACTTTAATAAATCATGAATTTCTATTTTTTCCACTTCAAATTTCACCTCCGCCTCCGGTAACCTCCGCATCCGCGACGGCGAACCTTTTCTTCTCCGCATCCGCTCCGCCAAGAAGGTTTCCGTTACAACCCTGTTCGTTATTATTCAAATTTTATATAGAATGGTTTTTTGGGGCGCTGATCACGAATCCAAAGTCATTTTTGTCGGAACCTTCTAGTTTTTGAGTTATAACGCCTCACTTTAACTTTACCTCAAATTGTCCCTAAAATTAGTCCTTAAATCTGGTTACACCCAAAATGGAGGATTTTATGGTAGAACAGTTATTATTTAATAGGACAGATTTATTTTTGTTTCTTTAGGAAATACTTCAGAAAGAAACTCTTCCAAAAAAATGTATTCTCTCTTTCAAAAATTCAAAAAAATTTTTTAGGAGTTTTTAGACTACATGTTGGTCAAATTGAATGCATAAAGCAATTGGAAATTCTTAATTCTCAAATTTGAATTATTTTTAAAATAAAATTTAAGAAAATAAAAGAAAAATATGTTATCCAAGTTAGAGCATTATTGCCAATCTTAATTTTTGCTGTGTGAGATACATCTAAAAGGTTACTCTATGATAAATATCATTTATACTATGTTTTAGGTGACTTTTTTTGGCTAGTGCAATACAGTTTACGGCCTCGTTCATGGCCTACCTATAATAAATATACCATACCTTTAATTACTCTAAGAGAGGGAGAGAGTAAAAATACTAACACTTTTAATTTCAAAGGGTATCTATTAGGGAAAAAACCTCGTTTTTGTATACCTACTAACAAAAGAAATGCATGTTGTAAATTTTATTGCAAAGCCATTCAAATTTAAAAAGGAGTGGTTACAACTTTGTTAACTTTTTAAAAGTAAATATACATTTTTTTTAGGTGTTTTTTATCAAAAATAATTACCAAATGAATGTGAAAATAAATTTATCCTAATTTACCATAAAATCTTCCATTTGGGTATAATCAGTTTTAAGAAGGCGGAATTTCGGGAAAGTGGGCCTTTTTAAACGTAGGTTAAAGTAGGGCATAATAACTCAAAAACTTGAAGGTTTCGACAATAAGTGACTTCAGATTCTTGATGAGCGCCCAAAAAGCGCCTCTATACGAAATTTAAATAAAATCGGCAATTGCCCCGGTAAAAAAAAATACCTTAGAAAATATGTATTGTTAAATTAATTATGAAAAAAATTGCAGAAGAATGGCTACAGAACTTTAAAAAATACAAACAAAACGCACAACAAAACAATATTTTAGATTGATTGGAATTCAAGTAGAAAATTTTAATACCCATGTCTTTACACCAGAAAAAATTAGGCGTGACATTATTTAGACCTGAAACTAAACATTTGGTCCACCCCGTATAAACCCAGCTTATCGGACACCAATTTTTTAAAAACTTTGTTGTTAGCGCTCTGTTTGGAATATACTAAATAAAGATAAACAAAAATGACGTCATTACAAATGGGTATAATTTATACTGTCTGATTGATAAAATAAAATAAAAGGTATGTTTGTTATTTGGAAATGGTGTGCACTTTTTCACACTCTTTTATATAAGCGCTTTTATCGAACGTGTATTTTAGGACGAGATGTATTCAAAAAGTGTAAAATAGTATAAACTATTTATGAATAACAAACAGGCCTAAAATAGGTAGATTAGATTAGATTTGATTATTTGAGCGGAGATGGCGAAAAATGACCTCCACCACTGCAACCTTACCAGATTTATTGTGGTTTCTCCTATCGTTCTTTAGAATACCTTTTCCAAGCCCGTCTTCTTAACTAGACTCCAGAGTCTCGACACTGGCCACTCCATATAACTTGCCGGTTTTGGCTTCTCCTCCCCAAGCCTAGTAAACCTAAGCCTGCAGAGTGCTTCGCAATGGCACCACACATGTAAGGCTGTTTCTTCAGCCTCCTGGCAGAACCTACACAGGCTATCCTCCACCAGGTTTATTCTTTCCAGAATAAATAGGTATAAAACCCAATACAGCACATTGGCGTTTTAAAGCTTAAAGACTGCCCGAGAAGCTTGGCAGTTGATTTCAACATAGTGCGAGAAGGATACAGCTAAGACAGGCAAAAGATATATAACCATAACTAAAATGGGCTATTTATTTTGCCCATCGTAGGTCTTTTCAGACCTTTTTTTTTCTTAGGTAAGTTGGAAACAATATACATTACTAAAATGGCAAAAGGCCATATCCTTTAAAACTTCGATGTTACAGCAACACATAGTGTCCCGACACTACATGGCACATCTATGTAAGAAGCATAGTAGCTTAAACTGTCTCAAGAGCGGCTTTTATTTGACACGGGACTTCTATAAATCATTTTCTAGTTTTTGATTAAAATAATTGCTTAATAAATAAGCGGAGTTGTAGAATGATACTTATATTCTGGATATGAAGAATATTAGATCAAGATCAGAACTATTTTATTTGCAATAAATAAATACAACTATATTTATTAGAAGTAATAAAATAGATAAAAAACAATATTTAATCTCAATTTTTTAATAAACCCTAATATACTATGGGTACTTTTACTCCAGTAAAATGGTCAATTTTATGTATCATTCTGAGTTCACCAAAATGCATATTTTACATGTTTAAATTTATTTATGTTTAATAGACAAATTTAATTATCTTAAATACTTAATATTAAATAATTAAGTATCTTGGATGCAACTAAGTTCTGATAAGTAAAATTAACCTTACAATATCTCATTTATATTTGTAGGACGATATAGTTCAGATGAAAACCATCACAAAGTAAAGGAAAGTGATGAGTCAGATGAAGAAATAACATCCTTTGAGGAGCTTTTTGAAAGTGATCCGGATATTGAATGTGATATTTGGGATGACTGTAACATTTTATCAAGTTTAGTAGCGACAAAAGCTATTACTGGTTGTAAGTAATTAAATTATTTATGAAAGCTACAGAAATGGAGTGCTTCTTCTATGATATGTACACAACCACTATAATTCGTTTTGTATACTTTATATACTGTTATTTTAGTACTATCTTTACCATCATAATAAAAAGAATAAAAAAACCTCATGCACATATTGTTTTTGTAGTAGATTATACACTTTACGTTTTTGTATTTTGTCCAGTTGTAAAATAAATAACGACTAAAAATGAATGTTCTGGACCCTTAATTTAACTGTTCTTTTTATTGAAATCCCGTTATAATTATTGTTAATAATACCTAAATAATATAGACGCTGTTTTTTACATGAGATCAGTTTTAGGTTTATAATAAAGGACAACATATGTCCTAAACACAACACATTCACTTTTGCCTTTTACTGCACACCCTAGAAATCCCCACTATCTCCTAGTTTAGGTATTGTTTCTTATTGTGATTTTTGGTCCATAATAAATATACGGTAATATTGTTGCCTAATATTTTTTAGTCTTGTATATTCGTTAAATTGCAAAAAAAAATCGGACTATAATTTTTTAAATTAACTAAGGTTAGTTGTAGCGAAAAAGTGTTTAAAAATTCAAATTTAAAATATGTTTTTTTGTCTTAAAAAAATATACATTTTCATGGACAAAGCATCTTAGGGACTAAAAAACTATTTATATGGTATATAACTAAATAAATAAATATATATATATATATATATATATATATATATATATATATATATATATATATATATATATATATATATATATATATATATATATATATATATATATATATATATATATATATATATATATATATATATATATATATATATATATATATATATATATATATATATATTTATATATATATATATATATATATATATATATATATATATATATACAGGGTGTAAAAAGTATAATGCTCATAAATTTAATGGGCGATAGTGGAGCTTAAAACAAGTCAAAATGTTTGGATGACATATGTGTCAAAAGTTGACAAATTTTTGTCTAAACGATATTAAAGTTTTGAACTTTGAAAGCAAGTATTTCTGAAAACCTGAAACTTTGGTCTTAATCGCTAATCAATAAATTCATTTGCTAATAAAATAAACTAACTTTCAAATGTTTCAATCTACAAATTAAAAAAATATAAATAATATTAATAATAATTTTTCCCCCAGTTAAAAATGTAAAAAACAATTGGCAACAGAGCTACTACTAGCTAGAAGCCTATGGTGTCAGTCGTAAATATGTGAGTAGTGAGTACATGAGAGTGACTCCTCCTCCTCTTTCAATCACATTCTAACCGCCTCCTCTTTCAATCACATTATAAGCGCTCCCTCCTCTTTCATTCACATTCTAACCACCTCCTCTTTCATTCACATGCTAAACGCTTCCTCCGTCATTCACATTCTATCCATTACGTATCACATTCTAACCACTCTATCCCCTCTTTTATTTGCTGGAGAATAAAATCATGTGTGCAGCAGAATTTTGACTCAGTTTAAAATTTATAAGTGTACAATTTATCCAAAAAATTTAAGTATTACTTTAGTCATCTGTGTTTATTCAATTTTTCACATGTCATCTACTTCTACAACTAATTTAATTGAAAAGCTTAAGTCGATTGAAGAAAGTCTTTTTAAAAAAATTAATGAAGTAAAAGCAGATTTGGGAAACTGGGGAAACATGTTTTTTTAAAAGGTTATTGCATGGTTTGAAAAAAAGGGACAAATATGTAAAGATTATTATGAGAATAAAAAAAAAATTGAATTTTTGGAACGTTTGTTAAATACAGGTTTC
>JAHBCN010002594.1:0-88471 GCA_019359885.1 Listronotus oregonensis
AGGACTTGTACTAGAATAACGTGGTCAACTTAACCTAGATCAAGGGGCATGACATATCTAAAGGTAATTATACAGCTAACTTGCTAGCCAGGGCGGCTGCAGGACCAAAACTTGTCGGTCCCGCTCCCACTACTAGATTGACAGGAGCATCGCTAACAGACATTATAAAAAAATACTCCCATCGTTTGTTAAAATGAAAGTGGGATGAAACTGTGAACTGCAACCTTGCAGAAATACTGCTAAGTTATCGAGACAAGGTAATAGCGAAGAGATGCTTTACGATGTCCAGAAGAAACCCTCGAGTATGGCCACTGCGGGCTACGAGGACACCTATTCAAAATGAGTTTAATTGACACAAAAATGTGCAGAGGCTGTGAACAAGAAAATGAGACCGTGAAACATATTTTTTGCCATTGTCCCGCAGTGACATTTGAACGGAACTTCATGATGGGCACAAACTGGCCTCTATTAGCCCAAATGCGGGACATTTCACATAAAGACGTTATTAAATATATTCAATGAATAGGTTGGACGACGCAGTAAATCTACCGCCCACAAGAGGAAGCACAACGGACCTACTCAGGTCTAGGTGCTGTGGTATTACCACCCTCTGAAACTTTTAGATCAGAGAGGGTATGGTTGGTTTTAATATATTTTTTTATTATTAGCTGCATTTTTACGTGATTACACATACTTTTTGAAATAATTGTTCTTAGGAAGCATACTTTTAATAGGTTGGATACAAATCTATCATTTTAAGAACCTACCAATTTATAGGACAACTAAAAAGTCTCGTTTAAAAATAATTAAAGTGTATATTGGTGTATGGGCCGAGTGACGAACATTTTGCTAAAGTTAACAATGAACTTAACAACAAACTAAATTAACAAAGAGTAAAAAATGAAAAGTCTTGGCAACATAGAACATTTTAAAATATTTAGTGCCAAGTGGTTGACAATACATAATTTAGTTAGGGATTTTGTTTTAAAAATCATATATAATGTATATAAATATATAAATAAATTTTGGGATATAATATATTAATAACACAATTTGTTTTAGAGATAAAAATTTAATGTATTAGTACAATTTTATAATAATCTTAAATTTAATAGCACTTGTTGAGATAAGAATAAAAAGCACTATTTGGCTGCAAAAAAATCTAATATGGCGCCCATATAAAAAAGTAAAGTTAATGATGATTCTAAAAACCCGAAGCGTAGAAAATAAAAATTGACCACTTGATCATATTTTACAAAAAGAGTTGCTATGAACAAGTTTTTACAGATTTAAAATAATTTCACTTATAAAAAAAAATATGGCCGATTTTCGAAAATGCATGTTTCAGGTTTTTTCAAAATTTCTCAAAAACCTGAATAGATAAAACCATGTAGTAAACGGAATTAGCTTACTAACATAATTGTCCAAAACTTTCCCCATTTAACCGTTTTTCTATCTATCGTGGTTTCCAAGATCCCCATACATTCCCCACCAATTTGGGACACACTGTATACACCTACATATTTATTAAATTAGATTTAAATTATATACCTATTCACACAAACTTTTACCTTTCTTAATTATAAATATCTATTATACAGGGTGTCCATTTAGTGATATCTCATTAACTATCGACTTTAGCAAAAAAAATGTATATAAAATTTGTACAAGTAAATGGTATGCATCTTATTTTATTTTATGTGGCATCCTATATATTTTTGGATTTTAAAATATCCTATCAATATTTAACATTTTTTGAGATAATGACAGTTGAAAATCAACATTTTAGTCACTATGACTGCTTACTAAGCAAAAACGGTTTGAAATAAAAAAAGCGGATTTCCCTGTCCTATTTTAACTTTTTAAAAAGTATCTGATGGTACCAAGTAATACAACTCGTTTTTGACAGGAACCTATTTTAAGTCGAACATCCCATAACTTATTGTTTTAAAATATTAGGAAATAAAAATCGATTTGTTTTATATTTTACGATTTACTAAGCAAAAGCAATTAAATATAAAGCGAAATGACTTTTACTCCCTTATATTAAATTTTTAAGAGGTATCTAAAGTCGTTTCCTACTTAGTTCTTTCAACCCTTATAAACTAGTTTAATAAAAATCGTTTTATTAAACTGATTTACAATAAACCACTTTTATTTAATCGGTTTAAGCGGATCGTGTAAATATAGAACTGTTAGGAAAATTACAAACAGCTTTATAAAATTCCATCGATATAAAGACCACCAATTAGATGAAACGTCGATTTTAAGCTATTTGATATATGATGAAAAAATCACTATAAATCGAGGCAGTTGATTGGATAAAATAATAAAATCTTAACAAAAAGTCATTTTAACAAAGGTGGCGAACTTTTAGGTAAAATAAATGAGGCTTCATGTTAGCAACATAAATAAATTACACCCGCCAGTGTTTCATAGAAAATAAGAAAAAAATTACTTGCAAGAAGCTATTTGTAATTAGTTTTCAGATAACTAGTGGTTAATAATAACTGGTAATTTGTGATTTATTTAAATGAGTTTTCAAAGAGAAAAGTTCTTCATAGCCAGGCTAGAGAGGTAGTTGCTAAAATAATAAGGGTTTGCGATGAGGAGGCACGAAATAACTAATTTAAACTGCCATTAAAAAATGGCACGGGCCGAGCTGCAATGTATACGGGTGTTGCGGAGATGACTATAAAAAAAATTAGAAAAGAGGATCATAAAAGAATGCAAAGCAATTCATCAACTCGACTATCTTTGCCAGACAAAAATCGTAACAGAAAGTTATTGACTTAAGATCTAAAAGGGTTTGACGTTTAGTGGAGAGGTTTTATTTAAAGTGAAATGAGGTATCCACACTAAACAAACTTCTACAAAAATTAAAAGAAGTTACTGAAATTCCTTTTGGGCGCGAAACATTGCGAAAACTCCTTAAAAAGGATTATACTGGAAAAAGTGTCGAATTCATGGAAAAATATTATTAGAAAAACCGAGTGTACTTCAGAGGAGTTATAGATACATTAATAAAATAACGAAATTTTGGGAACAAAGTAAAAATATTGTGTACATGGACGAAACTTGGGTGGCTACAGACTTACATGTTAAAAGATACTCTTATAGTTCTCGAGATATAGCTACCCGCATTTTTTCAAACTCATTCTTTGCAATCAATACTATTGATTAATGTACTTAATAAAGCATGTTTTACCTTTTTATTACTTTTTAGTTAACCGACCTTCTATTTAATTTTATTTTTAATTAGTATTTTTTGAATAGCAGAGTTGGAAAATAACTTTGTTATTATTTGAATTGTTTTTGCTCAGTTAATTGTCAAATTTAAAGAAGGTAACCTTCAATTGTTTATAACTTCCAAAACACTAAATTTCTACGTAGGGGCATAAATAGCCAAATGCTAGGAATTTATATCGTTGCCAAAACTGAAATAAAAATTAGGATATTTAGTTAAACAACAATATGTCTTAATAAATATCGCAAACTTAAAATTTGCTGGTTTTTTTAAATCCATATCTCATATCCTCATTGTCACCATACTAAAGAATTAATTTAAAACTTATCTTTTATAGCAAGAAGGACAAAAATAGTGCCAACTTGTTTTAAACATTCTGTACAATGTTTAATAAAATAAATATTTAAAACAAATAAAGAAATATCTTTAGTCAAAAATATGTATAAATATATTTAATTTTTTTCGTATAATATTTATTTTTATGAATAATAATTCTCTCCGCCTTTGGACTTCAAATTTTTTTCCATTCTTCTCTATTTCGTTTCTGCTCTTGCTAAAGTTGTGATACAGTAGGTTGTACACAGCCTACATTCTCCAGAATCGTCGATTACACTCTTAATATTATAGTGGACAGGGCGAATAAGTGGATCAAGTTCCCGTCGATCAAAAATGGAATTATGGAAGATAAAGTGAAATGGGCAGAGAACAAGGATTTTCCGACTGCAATAGGAGCTATTGACTGCACGCATGTTGAAATTAAGAAGTCCCGTCTATTTGGGGATGAATAAGTAAACCGAAAAAATTATGCTAGTATTAATGTTCAAGGCATATGTCATCAAAATTACGTTGTCATGAATATTGATCGTTTTGTTGTTGTCGGTTTTCTTCTTCAGCCTTGTCTTCATATTACCTACCTTTTTCATAAATGCGTCAAGGGTCATGTCTTTTCCATATAGCTGTCTAGACTTTGCTACAACTTTCTCAATAGCTGCTTGCTTTTTGCTTTTTTGCGGGGAGTTGGGATTTTTCTAATATATTCGAGAATCGTTTTATTCTTTTGACAATAAACTTACATTCATATTACTCGTCAATATCTTGTGACTCTAATTGATCGTTTGACAGTTTCTCGTCACTTGTCATGTTCTTTAATTACAAATAATAAAGAACTTTTACACTGCACTCGGTAATTGTCTCGAAAGTTGCCTCCTCTTCAATTTTGACCAAATTTGGTATATGGGGATTTTTTGGGCGCTGATAACGAATCTAAAAAAATTTTTGCCGACGTTTTGTTTTCGAGATATTCATCATCAAAGTTGAAAATCAAACTAACCTTATTTCCACTATTCCTCCTCCTTTTTGCCCAGAATTCATGATTTTTACCCTAAATTGGCACACAATGTTTCACAAACATCTTTTTAAAACTTTTTTTATATTTATTTTACATCTTTTTCCAATTTAATTGCAAACCTCCACTTTCACACGCCGCAACATGGCCGCAACCATGCATACACTAAGAATTTTATTAGCAAATATGGCTGCTGCCTTGAAAGTTTGCAATTTATTGGAAAAAAAAGTATAAAGTAAATAAAAATACAGTGTTTTAAAGGATGTTTATAAAATATTGTGTTCCATTATAGTGTAAAAATCAAGAATGTGTACAAAAGTGGGGGAATATAGTAAAAATGTGTTTAGTTTGATTTTCAACGGTGATGACATCTCGAAAACAAAACGTTGCCAATTTTTTTTCCAGATTCAGCGCCCAAAAAAATAGTAAACCAAATTTGGTCAAAACTTTCGAGACAGTGACCCTGCACTTTATTTTATTTAAATTATAGCTTAGCCAAATTTACACCACTATAATAAATGTTTTATGATTTTTTGTAACTACAAGTTGCAAATTTTTCGATGGCAACACACATACTAAACTAACTTGCGCGTGTCGATTAAAAAAAATACCTTTTCCTTCATCTTGCGAGAATTTGCTGGCAAAGAAATGGAAATGATTATGAATATAAAATTAAAAACAACCTTTTTTATTATACTTACCTGAAAATACTACATTTTCAACTGTGTATAAAATACAGTAAATATGACATTATTAGCGTACAGAATTTTTTTCCCGGTCCCTCTTTCCGTGTGCTTATACAAAAATCCATCCATGGAAACTGTTCATAACAACGATTTATTTATTAATGACATATTTTATTTTCTGTCAGTAAAATTTATGCCATTTTCAAAAAATGAATTCAGATTTGGAAGAAAATCCGGATATTCCCGATATTATATTACAACAAGTGGCAGTGAGCAGATTTATTACCAGTAAAATCCAGGTTGCGATATGAACATGAATATCATATTTTTACCAAATGGCGGACTCAGGAAAGAATCAAAATTGTGAGTGACGATATTCTCTTAGTTTATTTTTCTGAAAAAGCCAAATCTATGAAGCCATCTACCTTATGAAGTCGATTCTCCATGTTAAAGAGTTGTTTGGCCATAAAAGAAAATACTCACAACCAATATCCAAAAACTATCGCTTATTTGAAACGACAAGTTGTAGGATATGTACCAAAGAAATCCAAGGTTCTTACATCAGAACAAGTAACCAAATTTTTATGTGAAGCTTTAGATGGACAATATCTACTAGCAAAAGTAATTTAAGTGTTAGGCATCTTCCACGCATGCCGCAGAGGTGATTTAATACGTTTGAGTTTAGACGATGTGGAAGATAATGGACGTTTCCTTGTCGTGTTCTTACGAGATGGAAAAACTCACAGGTCAAGAAGTTTTACCATTACCAATAAAAATTGCAGATTCAATCCCTGTACACTTTACCGTAAATACCCAGATCTCCGCCCTAAAAATACGGAGAGTAGAAGATTATTTGTTGAATATCGAAACCAAAAATGTTACGCTTAACATGTTGGGTGCCATACTATCAGTGGTATCCCAAAACTTGTTGCAAAATACTTAAAACTAAAAAATCACGAAAAATATACCGTACATGGGCTAAGGCGTTCTTCGGCTACCATGTTGGTAGAAAGCGGTGATGATTTGCTCACTTTAAAAAGACACGGAGTATGGCTTTTTTCCAATGTAACAGAAGGATATATAGGGGAGTCGATGCAAAGAAAAATTGAAGTATCCCGAAAGTTGCTTAAGCCTTGTAACATGAAAACTACAAAATCTGTAAAAGTCAATCAAGAGACCCAAAACATACACGAACACTCCGCTTCAACATCTTTAGTTCAACAGAAAGAAATACAAAAGGGATTAAGCTTTAACAATAATAAAAATTGTATAATAAATATAACCATTAATCATAACGGTTCCGTTCAAAATTAATTTTCTTAGAATAAATTACCTTGTAATTTTTTTTTGGTAATTTGTTTTACTGTTTTAAAAATAAAAATAAATAATCGCAATTTTCTAAAATCATTTTTTGAGATGTTCATTGTTTATGTTCTTTTCAGGTACCTAGGTATAATAAAAAATATCGTTCATTACACGTCCAGAAATGGATTTTTTCGTTCTTGCATGACTTCCTGGGAATTTGTCACGCGCGCACGGAAAAATCGACATTTTCGTACTGGTAATGAAATATGCTATTCCTTTTACCTTTCCCTTGTAAGGTCTACCTTTTACTTTTACTTTTACCTTTGAAGCAAATACTTAATTTTATAAATATCTATTATTTGTGCCAATTTACGCAGGAAAACCTTCAAATAACAGACTGATGTGTTATAAACCATTACCCACTAATGAGTTATAGTTTATAACTCACCATTCTAATCTAAAATAAGTATTTATTTAATTTATTTATTCATTAATAATAAATAAATATCACATAGTTTTGAATAAACTGAAAATTGTCAAATTATCCATGTTTCCATTTAAGTTGAGGTCGAGGCTTCTATCTGGCCGACACAATTGCTTGACTGTTTACTGGTCCCTTAATTTTTTTTAACAATTTCAATTTTGTTTTGGACGGATTCTTCAAGGTAGCTGTCCGCTACTGATGATGGTTTTCATCCTCCATGGCGCTTAAGTGTTGTCATGTTGGCCCCCGAATTAGCTAGTTGGGTAACGAACAATCTTGTGGCCGATGTATAGTTCTTGATCCTTTAGTTTTAAATACGCAGCAGTTTTTAAGGGTATTTTTGACATGGTATTTATACCCACACACCTATTTGTACATTTGCCATTTTTATAAAAGACAAAAAAACGGCTGTGACTGGTAAGTTGGTTTTGCTGGCAAAAAAATGTATTTTTTACACAAATCAAGAGGGTTTACTGGAAATCCTTCTATAAGGTTACTTTCTTTTTTGTTTTTTAGTTTTTGTGTCTGGCAATAACAAATAAATGATTTTCCTTATTTTGAACATTTTAAATTTTTTAATGCGTTAAATACTTTCTGTCGGGGGCCTGTCGTAAGAAGGTTTCATTTTTATTTCTTCCCAAAATGTTTGACTTTTTAGGTTTGTATACTTGGGATTTACTTTTCAAGAAAGTAGTTAATTTGCCATATTTTTAAATGTTAATTTTCTTATACAGATGAAAGGTCGAGCGAAGCATGGTTCATAAAGACGATGGACCGATTTTTTCTGTAAATGTAAAAAATAAGCCAGCAAAACTTCATTTTTTTTATCCTTTTTAAATCCATTTATTTTTTAAAAGCTTTGCACTTCTTGGCAGAACAATATCTGAATTTTTCTGGAAATAACTGCATTGCCGCTTCTTCTGCTTTTGTAATATTGTCCTGGGGCACATTATTCTCGTCCATTTCTTTCGTTTTTAACTTAAAAACCCGCTTTTGGCACAATAAAATCTAACAATGTTTATATTAATTTGAATAATTGCTAATATTATCTTAAGTTTTAGGGCAACCAAAAATAAACTTCTTAAATCCCAAATTAAATGCTAAGACTAAAGGTGAATTTACACTGTACAAGCAGCTGAAGCATAAACACCAAACGTCAACGCAAAACCTCCGAAAATAAAAAGTTATAAATCCTGCTTTAAAAGATACTTATTTCCAAAAAATACCTGGTAGTTTTTTTAGTTCTTGAATAAAACCTGCTGCTCGTGTATTATAATTTCTCAGTTATTGGATAAAACATTGTATGCAACTCGTGTGTCATGTTTTCTAAGTCACTTGAAAAATTATACCACTCGGCCCGACGGCCTTGTGATATAATTTTTTGAGTGCGCAAAGTTTAACTTTGCACACGGAAACTCTTTGCGCACGCATTTTCGTTTTGCATATTTGCCGTATTTATGGTAGATTTTTTAATGTATTAATAAATTCTGGATGAAATAATAATAAGAAAAGGGTTCTACATATTCTTTTATTGTGCTTTATTAAATTTTGGATACATTTAGCGCTTAGTATATATACCATATCCATTTTCTTTATAAACATTTTAATATTTTTCCATGCACCATTTATTTCATATACACCATGCTAAACGATAAAAAATCAAAGAATTTTTCTTATTGCTGCAGCAACCAAGTACAAACATTTTCTAATGTCACGGAAGCATCAGAAAATTCGGTAAAAAGTTTAAAATAAGTTTCTAAGAATGAAGGAAGAATTGCCAGACGATTATTTAAAAGCCGCTTAGAGCTCCCGCCGGCAAAATCAAAAGAAAAGTACGAGAAACAGTATAATTCATTTGAAACATGGTGTGAAGAAAAAGACGTTAGAACTTTGAAAGAGAAGGTACTTTTAGCCTATTTTTTCAAATTAAGCAAGGAATTTAGTCCAAATACTTTATGGTCGAAATACTCCATGCTAAAAAGTGTTTTAAAGATCAAGAAAAATGTAGATATCGGCAAGTTTTATAAGTTAGCAACATTTATTAAGAAACAAAATGTAGGCTTTCGCCCAAAAAAGTTAAGCATTTTTTCAAAAGAAGAAATATCTACATTTATTAATGAAGCACCTGATAAAATATATCTTTTGATAAAAATTGCGACCATTTTCGGACTTACTGGCGCCTGCATACGAGAAGAACTCGCAAAAATGAAAACATCCGAAATCGAGGACAAAGGCAACCTAATTGTTGTGAAGATTCCAGACGCAAAAAACTATACCTCACGTACTTTTGTCCTGTCTGAAGAGATCAAGGACGGAAAGTATTTGTTTTTATATCGGAAGTATACAGCATTACGGCCACCGACAACACATCAACGATTCGTATATTTCAAAAGGGGATTTTGCACACAACAATGCGTTGGGATCAATACATTTGGGAAGATGCCTTCTGAGATAGCAGCATTTTTAAAGTTGCCGAATCCAGAGCTATATACCGGCCACAGCTTCCGGCGATCATCTGCAACTTTACTTGAAAATTCCGGAAAGTTCATTTTTAGATTTTTTTAAAGTAACTTATATCAAAAATTCAAGTTTTAACCTCAAATTCGTATTACACGACCTATTTTCTTGGACAATTAAGAAATAGTATAATTTATTACCAGTACAGAAATGACGATTGTTCCGTGTCATGCAAGAACGGAAAGATCCATTTCTGGACGTGTAATGAACGATATTTTTTATTATACTTAGGTACCTGAAAACAACATAAACAAAAAACATCGCAAAAAATAATTTAAGAAAATTGCGATTATTTATTTTTATTTTTAAAAAAGTAAAACAAATTAACAAAAAAATACAAGCTTATTAAATCTAGGAAAATTAATTTTGGACGAAACCGTTGATTAATGTTTATATTTATTGGACAATTCGTATTATTGTTTAAGCTCAATCCCTTTTGAATTTCTTTTTGTTGAAATAAAGATGTTAAAGCGGAATGTTCGTGTATGTTTTGGTGCTTTAGATTGACTGTTACAGATTTTCTAGTTTCCAAGTTACAAGGCCTAAACAACTTTTGGGATACTTCAATTTTTCTTTGTATGGACTCCTCTGTATATCCTTCTGCTACATTGGAAGAAACCCATCCTCCCTGTCTTTTCAATGTGAGAAAATCACCGCCGCTTTCTACCAACATGGTAGCTGAAGAACGCCTTAGCCCATGTCCGGTATATTCTTCGTGATTTTTAGTTTTAAGTATTTTGCAACAAGTTTTGGAATACCACTGATAGTATGGCACCCAACATGTTGAGCATAAAATTTTTTGTTCAAAATAAAAAAGCATGAAAAAATGTCAAGCATAAAGGAAATATAATTAATGCTGGAACAATTCATAAGCCCAATAAAATGTTTATAAAAAATATAGTTTGAATTATAATCTGTTTTTGCCTATAAAAATGGGACAAACACCTACCTAAATAGTATGTATAATATAAGTTATTTTTTTGTTTTTGCATGTTGAGCCCTCCTGGTTAGACAAACCACGAGCCTCCACTGCATACAATCCTCTAGACATGCCCCGTGCACTAATTTGGCAAACATGTTACTTGCACAACCCAAACATAATAACGATTAATAGGGATAAGGACGTAAAACAAAAATAAAACTAAAATTTCAAGACCACCAAACTTAATTTTTCAACTTTTTATAAATTTTAAGATGTGTTGGACTGCCGAATGAAAAAATGAAATTTAGTCAAAATATTTCTAAAGGGCGCAACCCTTTCTATTGAAAATGTCCTTGTAAGCGAATATGTCAACTACTGCTGACACAATTTCGCTTTTCATTTTCTAGGTACGCCGCAGGATACTAAGTGTTTAAACTTAAAGTTATTTTCTTACAAAGCAGTTTGAATTAGAGACCAAAATAGCTTTAAACAAACAAAATGTTTGAATATAACGCAATTCACTCGATTGCCTTTAGTCCGGAAAGTGAATAAAGATCAAAAAATGTAACAACGCTAATATTGCATCAAGGGTCCTAATTTCGATTTTAATAAACTTATCTTTAAAAAGCTCCTTAAACTGATTTGTTTGAAACAAAGAGTTCTTAAAAATTAGATGCACTTATTTACAATAAAATTATTGAACCCACTATTCGCTTCACATTAGAACAAGAACAAAACTTACAACTTTCTTTTCTTGATATTTTAATAAAAAAAGAAATAAATAATTTTAAAACTAAAATTTACACACCTACACATACAAACAGATACTTAAATTTTAACTCTAATCATCTAATAATGGTAAAAAAAGGAGTTGTAAAAAGTTTTTTTGCCAGAATAAAAAAACGCAAAAAAGAGTTTTTAAAAGATATTTTAGTTTACAATAATTATTCTTTTAATTTTATAAACAAATGCTTTCAAAAGTTTAAACAACTAAATTTAAGACAAAATCAAATTAGACCTATTACAAATTCATTTTTACCATATATTCTTGAGTTAACAAATAAAATTCAACGAATAGGCAATAAATTTAATATTCGTACTATATTTAAAACACATAACACTATTGGATCTAAAGTATCAAAAACAAAACCATACAATATAAACGAAAACACAAAAAATGTTATTTATAAGATCCCTTGTGAATGTAAAAAATTTTTATAGGTAAAACTTTTAGACCATTAGCCAAACGCATAAAAGAACATATATTAAAAACACAGAACTCCACAAATCAAAAATGTGTCAACACGCATTTGATAACAACCACATAAAAAACTGAAATGCTTTTAGTATTTTAGCAAAGGAAACTTGCTCGAGAAAACCCAAAATAAAAGAAAGTGCATTTGTATAATTAAATAAAGATAAATGTGTAGCATCAATATCTGTTAATTTAAATAATACATGGTTACCTATGCTTGATACTGATGTAATTTTAGGTAAACTTAAAATCAATTTACACACCATCACACCTTTTTGTCTTTTTGAAAATTATAAATATACCAGTCAAAAAAAAAGGCCCATTTCATTTGTAACAAAACGTCATAAATTTTAAAAAGCAGTCAGAATTTCCTAATTTTAAAATCCAAAATTTTCTTTAAAATGAAGTTTAAATTTCTATTTTTTTCTTTTAATTTTATTTTGACAACGGTGGCCGACTTGCCGCCGAAACGTAGATTAGTGTTTTTGATTTTTTAATTTTTGTTGGGGGTTTTCTTCTTTTTTGTTGCAGGCAATCTGCAAATTTATAGGAGTCAATAAGGCTCAGCTGGCTCCATTCGTTATACCCCGGGACCTGGACCGAAGTGGCCTCATTTTCCAAAAAATTGTAAAGCGAGTATCCCCAAGAAAATATACTGAAACATGAATCTGACACAAAGCTATAAAACATATTTAAAATTATTGGAAATCAACATAAACCAGCCAGTAAAATTACTTTTTATTTGTGGATCTCTTGCAACACTGGCGAGATACCTTCTTAGGACAAACCAAAACGATAAGTCATTTTGAAAAGCGAAATAAACACTGACCTTTACATGGACCCGCAAAAGTTATCATGAGCGCACTTCAAAAGTTATATTATATGGGCGAAAAAGTGCGTTCGTGCGCTTTGGCGGTAGACATCATTTTTAAATTTTAGGGTATAGTCTGTCTCAAAGTATACCGTGTTAGCTCTTGCCTTCATTTATGGATTATACCTGCCGACAGCAATAAAACTGCGGATCGGTAGGTATTAAAGGACAGAACATTAGGGACGGACGTTAATAATATAATAAATATAAAGATTTATAATTTATTGTTTATTTAGGTTAGTATAATCTTAAAGTTACATTATGAAATTAAATATAAGCAAAGTTTTAATAAATTTATAACTGCATTATCTAACATAATTACATTTTTAATCTAAATGTTTAAATCTAATTTTGTTTCACCATCAAAGTCATCATTGAGATTAATTACAATAGGATTTATATTGTTTTGGATAGAAATGTAAGAGTCCTTAATTTTTATACTGTGCTGTAGTGAATTTTTCCAGCTCTCAACTGGTATGTTAGTAATTACATTTTCTATCAAATTTATAACACTGGGACTTAAAGTAGCCGTAACATTTTCTTCTCTGATCTTTGATTTTACTTGGTTCCACAAATGCTCTATGGGGTTAAACATACAGTGATACGGAGGAAGCCGTAAGACAGTATGCCCAGCCTGTTCGGCCAAATTATCACAAACATATTGTTTTTTAATTGCATATGAATTTAGGACTTCCAAAAGATGCGTTCTTTTGTAACTGAATTCAAAATAAATATCATTTTTTAACAAATATAATAACAATTACTTGATGAAGCTGGTGCTTTGTGTAGCAGACGGCTGTGGTAGCTTGCGTTATCCATGACAATAACACTGTTGTTTAGCATATTTTTTAAAAGATAATTTTAAAACCAGTTTTCAAAAAGTTCTGCACTTGTATCCTTATGAAAATCCAAGCTAGAATCCTTAATATTCTTTGCAGACAACAGCAAGCAGTTTGGGACAAATCCGTCTTCCGAACCAGCGTGTATTATGGTAATGCGTTTTCCTTTATTTGAAGGTGTATCGTCTGACAGTTTTGACTGGAATCAACCCATCCTTTGGATACCGTGTCGTGTGTATCGAACCATGTTTCATCAAGGTAAATTATGGATCTGTTTTCTAACCTAAATCTTTTAATTTCTCGAAGGTAATTAGATCTCCAAGTGCGTAATCTGTGCGATTCCATTACTACTTGTCTTTTGTAAATTTTGCGGTATTTAAATCCCATTTTACAAACAACTCTATGAAGGGTGGCACGGCTAATATTTATATTGGTTTCGTCTTCGTCTAGCTTCTTTTTTAGTTTATACAAGGTAGGAATAACTCCGCATTCATAAAGACGATATATTTTCCTTCTTATTAGGTCCTGATCACCATTGTCTATACGGTTAGATTGAAAATCACTACGTTTTTTTCTTTTGTTCAATTCTTCACTAATAATAATATCCCTTATCGATGATATTGGAGTTTTTGTAAGTAAACAGGTTTCTTTTAAAGCTTCTTGTTTAATTAGACCTCTACTGATTAAAGTTTCATACACATTTTTCACAACCTGTTTTGCATCTAATGACAAATGATTTCGACGCGACATAGTCATATTCTTGTAAAACAACTTTTTCGAAATGCACAGTAAAAACGGTTATTCAACACTACCACTAAAATATTAGCCAAACTATTTATATGCCTAATGATTAATACTTAAGAAGTACCTGGCCCACCCCCGCCCTCTATGAACAAATGGATTTACCCAATAACAATAAGTAATAAAATCGTTAAAGGTTTATTGGGGTATGGTCCGTTAAAAGCCATAACGATATACTTTGGGACAGACTATACTTGATTGTACGCAGAATGGACTACCAGATAAATTTTGTCAACACATTCGTCGTCGGACGGACTTCGACAAGTCCCGTACCTGGTCATTTTAACGCCATTAATATTCTAAAGAAGCTGTGTATTTTTCAAGGTTACCAATGTTTTTGTTGTGAAAATTATCCCGAGTCGAAGGCAAGGGAGAATTTTCACAACAAGAACATGAGTGAAATCGATGGAAAAAATTATCGGAAATTAATTTTAACACGTGGGGTATTCGGTAAGAAAATTTTACATCTTCGTCGATTAATTAATTTAAAAATAAAACTTTCTATGTCAGTTATCAAATCAAACAGATGCAGTAATTTAAACACTAAATGAGCTAAAATGACATAAGATATTTCCTACAAATTGGGTTCTGTTAATTTAACATTTCCGTCCTCGTCATTTGCAGAGAAGGTCGAGTTGTGTAAAGTTTTTTTTTTTAATTACTCGAGTAAAAAAAATGCCCAGATTTGGTAATAATAATGCAAGTGTTATAAAAACGCAAGCAAAGAATTTAGTTCCAGAAAACACGGTTGAGTTTAAAACCAGTCTGTGGAAGGAGTTTTGTGAATTTTGCGCAGAGAAGGAATTTAGTATGAATGATTGCTCGACTACAATTATTACACAAACTGGTATTAAAATACTACATATATTTATTAAAACACAGAGATTTATTAAAAATAGAATCACCGATCTATTCTCCATTGAAGAAGGAAGCGGTGGCTGAGGAATTTAACACATTTTTTGGACTTTTACGTTTTTATGATATTCAGTTTTAAAGCCTTTGTTTTATTGGTAAGAAAAATAACTAACAATAAACATTTGAAGTAAACAACAAAATGTTTTATTTTTTGTGTGAGTAACTTATTTTTATCTACAACCATGCGGTAACTAAGGTTACAAACATTATTTTAAGTGTGGTAAGTGTCACTTTACCGCACTAGTGTGGTAACTGTTACTTTACCGCACTAGAGCGGTAAGATTATTTGTACTAACTTAACATAACAATTATTACTTTCCACTAAAAATTTCCTAACATACTGATAATATACCTAAAAATTAAACGTAATAACCGAGTTTCTCACAATTCCTATATTAAAGACTGCCTCACATCGATTGAGGTAACTGGTAGTTTAATCAATTACTAGTGTGAAATTGGGATAAACGTCAAAGAAAATTATCATCACAAAAAAACCTGACGGTTGTACAAAAAATACTATACATAACTCGAGTGGTAAACGGTTTCAGCGCACTTAAGTGAATGCAAAACTTTGGCCTTTTCGTTTTCAAACTTCACTTTGCGTGCGCTAAAAATCTAGTTACCACACTTGTTATGTAATATACTATTATTGCTTTAATTTGCACAACATTTAAATACAAAACATAATATCTAAAATTTTGTGTTTACATAGTTTCCAACTAGCTTTAAAATAGAATACCTAAATATATACAGCGTGTCCTGCTAAGTTTTTTACATATGGAAATTTTTTTAACTAATAATTTCTCAGTCTGTAGGGGCCTTTAAGGCCCCTACAGACGAACGTTTTTGTACGCGTTTATGTACGTGCATTCCAAAACGCACATACAAAAACGTGAATGTGTATGCATAAAATCATCACGGTTTTAAATGTGCAATCATTTTGAACCACGCTCACGATTTCTGGCGAGGACAGAAATTTTGTGGACGCACGCAAAAAAATCTTGCTAGTTTCAACGTGTGGATATAAATTTGCGTCGTACATCAGTAGCGTCAGCTGTTGTTATATTCATTTGAATTTGACAATTTGTTTTTTGTAGAAATATCCAATAATTGTAAAACACTGCCCCGCGAATTCCTGCGGAAATTTATTGAATTATACAAGGAACTTTCGTGCCTGTGGAAAGTAAAATCAAAGCAGTATTTTCACTAAAATAAAAAAGATGAAGCCTACTCAATGCTGGTCAAGAAGTTAAAAATTGTTTATCCAAACGCAACTAAGCTTCAGTTAATCGTTAATGTACACTTATTACTGGTCTCATTATTGTGTCTTGGGGTTTAAGTAATGGAGTAACCATGTTCACTAATTGTAAATAAGTACCTTCGTCCATTCTAAGATAGTTGCGCCAATCATCTGGTTGTAATGTAAGTTCTGCCAATAGGTTTATGTGGGAAAACCTTTGCCGTTGTAAAAGCCAGTTTTTACACCACATGCGACGCGGTTTTTCTTTTTTTTTTTTCATTTTCATTTGGATCACAGCAGTGCACGCAACTGCTGCCAAAGCTAAATCAACCACTACCTTGGACATCGTTAAAAAACTGCGAATTTGTAGGTTCGTCTGTAGGCAGTGCTAGTGCACGTTTTTGTTTGTGCGTTTTTGAATGCACAAACATAAACGCGTGCAAAAAGATCCATCTGTAGGGGCCTTAACACATTTTTGTTCAGGTGTCAGATTATTTTCCAGCTCCTTAAATTTCTTTTAATCTTCTGGACGGTTTTACAGCCATCTAAAGCTACGAACTTATGAACTGGTTCACAACTGATGCGTTAATGTTAATAATAATAAAAAATAGATAATGCAATTTAACATGAATTTTGGTGAATTTTCCAAGAATAAACTTTTTTTTTTTTTTTATTTTTTAACTATACATTTAAAATGTGTATATATTTTTATTTTTATTTTTAAATAAAAAAAAACTTCTGGTTAAAAAATGTATTGCTTTGATTTAAAAAACCACAAACAACAAAACATTTTTCATTGCTTCAAAAAGTCACTTACCATGGTTACTTACTAGGTGACTCAAAAATGAACGGATTATAGTGTCTCGGATTATACCTGCCAAAGGGAAAAATTTGCCGTATCTTATAAGTACACGCTTATTTTGTTCTTGGTTCACTGTGCACTCGATACACCCCTACTGCATATCTCATGAGACTAGTAAAACGCAATGAGAGATAGTGGTTTATACAGAAAATAGGAAGCAACACTTTTTGTATAAATACATTTAAGTGTTTATAATATTTCATTATCGCCATCAGAAAAATAATTCTAAGCACGAATAGTGGTAACGTTATTTGAACCAATATTTAAAATTTTGTTTGTAAAAGCCTCTGTTTATGTGTTCTCGGCCCCAAGTTTAAAATTAATAGGGTCCAATTTTTTGCTATCTAAATTTTGTCATAATAGTTTGGGTATGTATGAAAATGCAAAGTTAAAGAATTCATTATCTTAATATATAAAAAATATATTTCTTATATACTTAGATACTAAATTTATTAATTTAAATTAACTAATGATTTGTGGAAGCTTTTAAGTTCTAGCACTGGTCTTGATTTTCAAATGCGCCCGCTTTACGAAAGTTTTAAGGTTAATGGAAGGCCAGTACTGTAGAACAACTTTATATACGCATGCGAGGCAAAAAAGGTAAACGAGTATACGGGAAAAGGCCTTTTGTATCGTGAGCAATAAATACTCCGGTCAAGTCCAGACTTCCGTAAATCTTTGGTACTAGTATAAAATGACGGTCCTCGTGTAAAATAAATAGCGAAAATATTTTTTTACTTTTTTGCTCCTCGCTGATTTTGAAGCTTTTTCTTGCAACACCAGGCTTTTCTGGCGCGTTAATCACAAATCTAAATTAAGTTTTTTTTGGCAACGTTTCGTTTTTGAGAAATCCAAATTCAAACTTATTGCACTTTTACTGTTTTTCTTCTTTTTCTGCACAACATCTCAATCTTATTTAAATCGCGCGGACGTTCGCAACTTTTCATTACGAAGAGACCAAAGCATTTAAGAACGTATACGGCTAATTTAAACTAAATAATTAGTAAAAAAAGGTCCGATTATAACCGCAATGGGAAAAAAATTAACCCTTTTAAGAAAACATTTAAAATGACAAGTTTTAAAATAACAGCTAAAAATAAAAACATCGCGTTTTATATGCCACGTACCTATTGTGTCCAAACTATCAGTCTACATCTAAGTTAATTGGCAAAGTTCATGTTGTCTTCAGTTTACAAAGTTATATTTTGTATCTAAAAGTTTAAGAGGGTGGTAATACCACAGCACCTAGACCTCAGTAGGTCCTTTGTACTTCCTTTTGTAGGCGGGAGATATACTGCGTCCTCCAGCCTATTGATTAAATATAGTTAACGACGTTTTTATGTGGAATTTTTCTAATTTTAGCTTATACAGGCTAGTTTGTGCCACGCATAAAGTTCTGTTCAAATGTGAGGGCCAAGAATATGTTCCACGGTCTCATTTTTTGGTTTACAGCTTTTACATGTTTCTGTGTCAAATAAACCCATTTAAATTAGGTGTTTTCATAGAGCACCGTGGCCAGTTAGAACGCCCATTAATACGCAGAGGTTCTTTCTGACCCATCGTAAGACATTTCTTCTCTATTTCCTTGTCTGGATAGCTTGACAGTATTTTTTCAAGGTTGCACTTCGTAGTTTCATTCTACTTTTCTTTAAGCAAACGATGGAAGTATACTTTAATGAACTCTGTTATCGCTGCTGTGGTCAATCCAATGGTGGAGGTAGGACCAACAAGCTATCGTCCCGCAGACGTCCTGGCTAGCGAGTCAGCGGTATAATTACCTTTAGATATGTCATGCCTCCTGATCCAGGTTAGGTTGACCTCTTTAGGGCTAGTAATGCTTGTCTCCTGGGTGTACAAAACGGATAGCATTGTTGGTAAAGTTGCGACTTTTAATTTCGTAAGTCATTGTCTAGAAGATTTTAAGGTTTAAAGTTAGCGAGTATATGCCACAGCCTGTGGTTTTTAAGCCGTCAGTGAAAAGATTAATGGTTCCTTTAGAATTGCCCTTTTTTGATATTATTTCTTTTTTGTTGATTGTGTAGCGTTTGTTGAAAACAAATCTAGCTGCATTTGAGTTCGCTCTTGTCTGTAGAATTCGAAGTTCTTTTGAAGCATCCTTTCCTATGCATCTTGTTGCTGTTTACGTTCATTACTTAGCGGCGGCCTCCAAACAAATTCACTGTCATGCCGGTTAGTTAAAGTTGATTTTATTGTATTGCCCTAATTAACCTTATGATAGCCTTTATATTGCAAATGTTATGTCATTTAAATAAAAACAATGCATATAAGAAGATTAAATTTTACAACGTAACCAAACTTTAAATTATTTTGTTTTGGCCTCAAGATTCATAAGAATAAGCAAATTGTTGCAGAAACACATCTGATAATAAGAAAGCTATTTTATCATAGGTATAAGTACGCTAGTAGAAACAGACACTATCTCAACAAGAAAGGAAAAAGTGACACAAGTATATGTAGATGGTGTGGAGAGGGATGATAGGACGCCATACATATACTTGGAGATTGCCCAGCTTTAGGGCACATTAGAGGGAAATGTCTAGGAATGGCATGGCTGGACCTAAATGACATAAGATTCCTACCACTTACAGGACTCGCATTACTAGTGGACCAATTGGGGCTCTAGTAAGCAAAATGACAGGCCATATCAGTGCAAAACGAATGCATAAATAGGGGACAGTACAGGGACCCTGTGTGTGCTTAAGGGTTAGTGTAGAACATAATGTACTAAGACCTCAGTGCTTGGGGCCCCAGCGAGAAAATTCACCATTCTACCATACAGATACAGATACAGTACAGATACAAAAGTACGCTAACATTCCTTTCGCATTTTTTACAAAATATCAAAAATCTATTTTAACCAGGAAAATTATTAAACTAATCCTGGAAACCCCGCTTTACAAATCTAAAAATAACTAAGAAAACAAAGCCGACAAGCCGGTATGTCTTCATGAACTCGTGATAACGAAGCGCATCCAATCAAACCTTGTGATGGCGCGCCGAAAAACAAGTGCTTGAGAGTCGATACCGCCGGCGCAAGGAAGAAGGGGAATCGCGTAGTTTGGGTGTACATCAGGAAACGGAGGGTAGTGAGTACGGCAGTCTGAGCGGTTAAAAAAACTCGCTGTCTGAAGAGTTCTTTTGTTTTGGAAATAATAGCCAACATGTTCTCTAAGTTTTTAATAGAAAATAAATACATTTTTCTATGCAATATTTATTACCTTCCCTGCGTTGTAGACCTACCAATTTGGTTAACACATCTCTAATAAAACATTTCATCTTATAACAAGTTCTCTTACAAAAGTGTAAATTTTTCTAAGCTAGTAAGGCTATTTTAAAAATTCCTTTGTATCAATTATAATGCAACATATTCTATGTAAAGTTTAAAGGTAAACAGAAATAAAGTGTGTAATGAAAGTGCTTAAAAAAATGTAGATGTGCAGGCTTTAGTTTGGAGTGTTCATTAAAAATGATATAGTAGTAACATAGTGATGAGCAGTTACAGTAACATTTAAACTTTTTGATAATTGTTCGTGAATTATCTTATAAGAGAGAAACCTAACTTTGACATAAATTTGCGGTAGCTTAAACCAATTTTTCTTGATAAAATAATAAAGTAAATTTGTGACTCAACAATTAACTGTTTGATAGTATTATTTTTTAATAAATTAAACCAAGTGCAACAGGAGTGACAAGTGATGCAGAGTGTCCCAAAAAAATGTATTTAATTACAAATTTTAATTTGGAAAAGTTTAACTTTTCTCTTGTGTTATAAAAAACTTTCTATTTGTGCTGTTGCGTCGTCGTATCGTATCTTTACGCCTTATGGACTACGCAGTCGGAAAGGCGATTCAGGTTTTAAGTGAAATAAAAATAATTTCTTTTACTAAATTCAAGTGTATTTTTTCGCCAAAATTTGGGGCGAATTTTGTGATTCTTTCTTTCACATAATTTTTGAATTTGAGCCCGATTAATAAAAATGTATAAGTTTTGCTTTAATTTTCTAGAACTTGATGAATTTATTTGCAAAAATTTAAAATTGCAAATTTCTGAATCATAAAGCTATTAGTGCTTTGTTAAAGTAATATTGATCTTTTAAATTTTTGTTGTTTTTGTTAAAGTTAAATAAATTAGGTTAATTTAATTGTGTACCTAAAATTTATATTTTAGTTTGATTTACCAAAACTTTGTCACCATATTTTGTGTATTCTTCTCTTTGTGTTATAAATATCAATTTTTTTTACAGGGCGTCCATTAAAGTTTTATAAATTCAGTTTATCTTTAGCAGAAGCAAACTTTGTCTGCAACTACTTTATAGAGCGCAACGATAAACCATTTTCCCACTACATATATTTTTTAATATACATTTTCTAAAATGTTGTTATTTAATTGTAAAAACATAAAATAAAGGGTTTTCAAAAAAAAAAAAACAAAAAGGTGAAAAATATTTTAAGTGACGAATTAAAGAATAATATTGGGTTTAAATCATCTATTATATTTTTATATTGGATTTTAAAATCCTAGTTGATAGTCTTCGCAAATACAGGTTAAAGTTACATTTCCTTATAATAATATAATAATAATATAACAACGTAACGGTCCAATTTTAGAAGTGTTGTTGTGGATCGGAATTTACCCAATATTTGTCACACCACTGACTGTCATTGATTAAATTACATAACAGATCTTACAGCACTTAAATTTTACCGCCCTTACTAGAAAATATGGTCTGTTTTATTTTAAGAAACGTTGTTGACGGAATATTTTATTAATATTTAAAATTATTATAAAGTTTTATGACACATCTATAAATTCACAAAAAATAATTTGATTTTCGATTCCATTAACATTGTGACATAAAACAGCATTACGGCCTGCCTTAAGCTCTGTTAGTTGTTGGTTTAATTAAAAAAAAATATGTTTTTGGGCAAGACGAAATTTGCTTTTCAATCGACAGGGATGTCTCTAGCATTTTTAAATTTTTTATCTAAAAAGTGAGACAGAGAGACCAAATATATACCAGATGCTATTGGTTCCAAGAGAAATACTTTAGTAAAAAAATATTTTGGAATTTGCAAAAAAAAAATTAAAAAATTGAATCCTCCAAGGTAAAAAGCCGACTTTTAAAAGCGAATAATCTATTTGTATTTTATTCGTAAATTTTATCAAATTTTATTATGAAGTCCAAAAATAGCAAATAGCATTTTTCTCGAAACTAGAGGCATCTTAAATATTTAAATAAAAAAATTGTTGAGAAAAAAAAATAACTCGCTATGGTTTTTAGAAAAACATAAATACTTGGGGGTTGGCAATAAAATTTATTTAAATTCATGTAAAAAAATATAATAAATTGCTTTATTTTGTAAATGTTAAAATAATGTTTTTTAACGAAAGTGTTTTCCTTGAGGCCAAGAGCATCTGGTATATATTTAGTGTAGATCCAATGTCTTACTTTTTAGATAAAAAAAAATTGAATATTTTAGGGCCTACACTGGCAATCGAAATGCCCTACGAAATTTAACTATCTAATAAAATTTGACAAAATAAAATTAATATACTTACAACAGTTTCGGTATTATTTATTTAAGTGGTGTAATTTAAAAGTTACTAGAGATACTTTATTAATATACCTTTCTCGCCTACTTGTATTTTAGCAACCCACGAGTTTCATTGCAAGTGCGGAAATTTTTTTTTTCTATTTAATTGTATTTGAAAAATGCGGAAAGACAATTTAACAATAATTTTATTTTGTTTATTTTGAAATAATGAAACAAAACCTTTTGGGGGCTATAAATGCAATTTGAAGGATCAGTAAAGGTTACACAAATATTAAATTTAAAAATTCGTAATCAACCACATTATCTTTTGTACTCCTAATCTTCCCTTTACGCTGCTACTTTGTGAAAGGTCTACGTTAAACCTTAAAAAGTGGTGAGGTGAGAAGTTATTAAAAAAAAATTAAGCTGTTTTGCGCTTCTTTGTTTGTTTTTAATTTTAAAGACAAAGAGAGTTTTCTTAGTTTTTAATACGATGGCGAATAACAAAAAAAATATATCTCTGCTTTCAGTTGGCATAAAAAAAATCCAAAGGTGATCGCAAGCAGTAAACGTATACATACATATTTTTCTACCCTTTTTATTCATCGTGCTATAGCCAGTTTTGGATTGTATGGTGAGATTTGTTACATTGTGGTGTACATAACCCGCCCCCGCCGATTAAGCAGGCACGCGGCGCGAAAGAAAAAGGTTAAACTGCTATTCTTCTTTCTCTCTCGCTCACTGGTTCGCACGGCCGAGTGGCAAGCTGCTTCTAGCAGAAATATGCTCGAAGGTCATAACTATAGAGACATGGACAGACAAGTAAAGTCCATCTTATTTTTTTTAATTTTAAGCAAGTTAGAGATGCAGTATTTGGCCGAATGCTGCTGTGGAGAAGAATGACGTCGCGGTACGGTTGGTGGTGATAATTACTCAAAAACCAAGAGAAAAAGTAATTTTTATTCTGCATTGCTCATGGGCAAATTAATGTGTAAAACACCAGGCCAGTCGGAATAAACAGTTGCAAGCACCGGCCGGCCGGTCCGAGAAGGTGTACATATTTCTTATTTTTAACCCATTTACTAGGCCAAATAAACACTTTAACACCTGGGTAGGTAGGTTTAAAGTGAGTGGGTGTAACACCTTTCCACCGCGACCGATCGGTCTTTTGTGGCTAACACCCTTTTATATCTCTCCCACCAGGTCCAGACTTCTAATTAATCTGATGATCCTGTTGGGAAAGAGATCTTTTACCTCCCCCGGCAACAAGGTGTCATTGCCGAGGATTGCGAATCTTAGTCGTGCCATTGCTGGACACGAACACAGTATGTGCTCTGCCAATTCATTCCCCTCCATTCACATGCGGCACTTGGCGTCCCACTAGAGTTTTATGGTGTACCCTTGATTGCTCCAGTAGTTTGACAGTACATTGTTGGTTCGGTGGGCTTATAAAGGCCTTGAAGTGTCTAAGACCCGGAAGTCCATGCCAGTACCGAAGATTTTCTATGTGTGTTCAAGCTGATATGAACTGCTTGGCCATTCCATAAGATATACCGATGACCGGTTCCGGTCCTGTGAATTTTGTTTCCGCCCCCTTTTGGCAAGGAGGTCTGCGGATTCATTACCCTCTAGGCCGGTGTGTCCAGGTATCCACAGTAGTGTAACCTTATTGTTTTGACCCAGGTTGGTCAGCGCATCCTTGCAATTCCAAACGGTTTTCGAATTGCACCGGCTGGATTCAAGAGCCTTAAGAGCTGCTTGACTATCGGAGAATATTTTAACTGTCTTCGGCCTCTATCCATATAATCCAGCTCCAACACTGTCCTTGGTTTTGGAGCCATCGGTGTACCACCACATGTCAGCCCGAAGCAGGTCGGTCGTTTTTTGACTTCAGTCCTCCCTTTGTGGGTAGACTATACTGTAGGGCCGGTTGTAGTTGGTTGCTGTAAGCATTATGTCTGAGGGCATTCCCAGTCTGTCAAAGGTCAGGACATTCCTGAGGAGACTGGTGCTCTCCATATGATACGCCTGGGGTTTGTTACTGACCGCTTGATAGAGTCTGTAGGTTGCCCACCTTGCCTCTCTCTCCAAGTAAATATGCAGAGGAGGCAGTCCCGTCTCTAAAGACTAGATAGCTTTGCTTGGGTCAGCCGCTGCTGCCCCTTGCGCCACCATGCCACAGAGTCATACGTGATCATTGGTCTTATGACTGTCACGTATAGCCAGTACATCTGTTTTGGTTGCATGCCCCAGGATTTGCCACAGATCCTGCGGCATGTCCAGAAAGATAGGGTCGCCTTACGGGTGACTTTTTCTAGATGCGAAACACCTAACACCTAACCATGTTTGAACTTTTAACTGTTCAGTTAATTTATCCAGAAAATTTACTGAATTAATGCCTCTACGAGCAAGACATTTAATTATAATGGTTGGGCAGTAAAGGGGTGGGGTTTTTGCTTCGAGAACGTGAGCGCTAGAGCTGTAACAAATCGTATGTATTCGGTACTGAGTAACGGGTGCGCCATCTAGTACCGAGTAACGAAACGTTACACACGAATGCATTTTGTTACTCGCATTTTTCGTAGTACGCACTTACGCACTTAAATCAAACTAAATTTAGAATAACTTAAACACAATTCTGGTTTAAAGTACGGACAAGTGAAAAAGAGCATCTTACGCAGCTTGGTATGTAATGAATAAGTATGTTTTCCAGCTAAGTCGACTACGCTACTAAATCAAACAAAGTTAGAAATGTAACTGCTGGTTAACGCTACGCGACAGTCAATAAAGCACATCGCCACGTTGAGCTAATTAATACGACTACTGAAGTTGTCGTTGCTCATAACATTACGAATGTTGCGACGCCGCGACGTCATACTGCATGCGTGGCATTAATACGACTCGATTGTTGCCTAACATAACAACAATGTAAGTATCAAGTAACGAGTAACGTAACGATACGGTAGTAACGAGTACTAATTGTTTTAGTAAAGAATACATACGGGTACGCTTTTTTCCGTTACTTTTACACCTCTAGTGAGCGCTACTGCTGAACTGGTCTGAACAGGGAAACGACCGGCTTTCCCCACTCCAGACATCCCCACCAATGCACTTTATTAGCACCCGGCTGCTCTCTTCAAATTAGTGCTGCAAACTAAAGTCTTCTTCGGATTTGACCCTCGTATTAGGCTTTAAATTATTTTCTTGCTTATATTAACTGCAGATTTATGAAAAATGGAGCAGATGTTACGGACATCGACTGCTCGCTTTCTTTAAGAGGTCCCTCACTCAGCAAGATACATATTTATATGACGCGTATAAATACGAACGGAAACGAAGAATTGGATTTTTCTCGAATGTTTTTTTAAGACTAGGCATGCTCTTGTTTATTTCATATCAAGGTTTTATTAAATCGTATTTCCAGAAGTTTTAAAAACTTTATTAAATCGTTTTTGGGTTTTATAACAATAGCGTAAGAACAAAGTAATTGCTTTGGCCAACCATAATTATATTATTAAAATTAAATAGTACGCTTACTTATAAAATTAACCATAATACACGAATCTTCAGTCCTCAAATGCAGGCGCTAAATTAAGGGAGAGGGTAAGGATTTAAAAGTTTTTTATTATTTTTTTTTAAATTTGATTTTCCAAATTGAGAACCTTTTAAGAATATTGTGTAAAAATTTAAGAGAGATCGAGGCAAAACTAACGAAGATAGGCAACGTAAGCCGATAAAACCCGCTCATAAACGTCCAAAACTTTAAGGCGTTTTTTCTATAACTCACGTTTTTAAAGTCGGTGTTCCTTATAACTTTAAACTACTGCACAGATCCTTTTAAAATATTAAATAACACTTTACTGTACCTGATTTACGAGGTAGCGCTGGAAATTAAAAAAAAAAATATTTTACAGTATCAAATTAGCCGATATTATTAGCAAATATCACGCTTTGCTCTTCAAAGTGTTCCGAAAAAGTGAAAAATTGAAATTTCGCAAATCCCTTTCAGTGTTACCTGGGGAAAGAGATTATCTGACAAAAAAAACTTAAGTTTTTTGACTTCAGATGATCCAGCACCTACTTATGAGGAGCACCGCAATTCTACTTTTTACCAAGACGCTTTCAAAGAGTTGCTGCCATTGCCGTATATTTTAATATTCCTTAATAAAAATTTTACCTTATATTCTTTGAAAGTTATACTTTAATATACCACTAGTTTTAATAAATAGATTTTAACTGTGTCGTTAAGAGTGCATTTACGCTACAACTTAGGGGTCGGGCAAAAGGACGCGGAGACTGTGGGCGGAAACTAAGAAACTCTAACTACCACAATTTTCATATAGCCGCATTAAAAATATTATATTTTATTTAGGTTCTTCCAAATTCGGTGTATCGATGCGATGTTGTTTTCGATTGCAAGCCTACAGGAGATAACGTTTTTTGGTAACCATTTTTCCACTTAAATGACATAAATTATACACCATTTTAAAGGTAAGGAAATAATCTATGCCTCTGCTGTAACGGATTTTTAAAATATGAGTCGAGTTAAGAGAAAATAGTATCTAAACATAACCGATTTTAGGGTGACTTTCACTCAAGGAAATATTAAAAACTAAATCCAAATTTAAAAAACTATTACAGCAGAAGCCAGATTTAAGTGTTGGCTTTCATATAGTTTTTAAAAATTCTCGGTAACTTATACAGTTTTTAAGAAAAACATTATGCCCCGAACCCCAAATTGGATCTAATTTTCGCGGCGCGAATGGACTCTTAAAACACTTCGCAAAAATGTGCCTCTTTTTGCACAAATTAACCTTACCCCCCTTAACTCTATGGTAGAATTTTCCTTTCTTTTTATCTGGTAGTTGCTTACAGTGTTATGTAAATATTAGGTGTTTTTCAAATTTTTAACTAAGCGGAAAAACACAAACTTATCTATATCTGACAGTATCGATTTCGTCACACAAAATCCACAGCAGATCTTGTTTTAGTTATTTTACATAACTGAAGCAAGAACTTTAAGTTTAATAATAAGTTTTACATCATTTTCTTAAAATACATAAGGCTTTTAACTCGTTCTCGCATGCTGCGTTCCTTACTAAATTTTCCTCCTCAAGTCTTACAACTGTTTATTGATAAATCCCATTTATAGTTTTGCGAACGAAAGAATCTTCACTTTTAACGCTAAGTATTCAATAATATACTTACCTTAAAAACGTGAACAGACACCTAAAGCTACAGCAGCTTTTAGAAAGCTTGGAATTTTTGTTTAAGCTAAGAAGTATTTTTTTTTCTTTTAACACATGCTCTAAAGGTATACCGGGTAACACAAAAGACATGCAACCGCTAATTTCTTATTTACAAAGGTACTACTCTAAAATTGGGAAAGCTTTATAGCAAATAGTTGCCCCCTTCTTGGACCTAATAATTTATCTTTGCTTCTTCCGGTTTAACTCGATTTTTTTTAATGCTATCTTCTATGTTTAAAATTCCCTTTCAATCATGTAAAACCATCTAAGGTTTGCTTCAAAAATGGCTTAAAAAAATTATTTATATAAATAGGCTGCAGTGGTTCAAAAGAACAGATGATATCTTATAGTGTGATTTAAAAAGTTTTGGATTAATTGATGCCAGTTGAGGGTGGCTATATTGTTCATACTCCGACAAAAGTTTTTAAGCCACTTGCAATATTTTAGAAAATAGCAACAATATACTGTTCCGTGACAACCCGTATAAAAACACAGATCCTGGTTTTACACCTTTTTATTGGATATCAGGTTTACAAACGTTTCTATGGTAACACTTTAACGTAACGTAATAATGACAACTGTTTAACCTTTAACTGTCTGTCAATTTCTTATCTCGTCGGGAGACAAAACTAAACTGGCCCGTGCGGATTTCCTTCGCGCTTTATATAGTAATGTGAAAAAGAATGGAAAAGTCTGGAAAAGTCTAGATTTAGCTGGAATAATTCTTTTACTACAGGATGCAAGAAAAGTGTTAAATAGATGTCTCCAGCGCCCTCAGGATAGTCCGCAATGACCGTCGAAAAAAGGGAAAAACTAAGGTAACCTATTTTTAATAAATTATTAACCTAAATAAAATAATTCTAACCTTTTACAATTCTATTGACTAAACAGATATTTTTAAAGTCTGTAACAATACTTTTATCTCTTAATTTTATAAAACAAAAATTTTTTACTGTTTTTAATAAATTAGATAATCTTCATTAATTTTAAACCTCTAGTGTAACAATGACAGCTACTTTTTATTCGGTTATCATGCAACAAATGTTGCTATAATTGCTGAAGCATATTAAATATTATTATTATATATGGCAAAAATTAAAGAAAAATAATTGTTTTTTTAAATGAACATTGAAAAAATATTATTATAATTTGTTCTTTTGAATCAAAGCACACTATACTTTAATATGGTCCAAGCTGCATAATATTGCAATGTCACATTTTGATACATGAATAAATCGAGAATTTTAAAGCGATTATTTCCTTCCTATTAATTTTGACCAATCGCTATCAAGAATTGGTATGTCAAATATAAATTTTAAGTGGAAAAATTACTTAACAACTGTCAACTGTCAGTTTTTCCGGAAAAAAAAATCGAAAAAATTTCATGCAAGTTTGACAAGTTGCCTTGTAAAAACAAACTTGACGGTTTCTATGCTGTGTTGCTATGTACCGTCACCAAAAACAAAGATCACAAACGACGCTTACGAATTTATTAATTTTTTAACTGAAACTCAAAATGAATCGGTTTGGAAATGTTTCCGAAAGTAAAATTAATGCGGCTGTTAAAAATAGTGTTCCACTAAATACTCAGAAAACTCACACATCGATCTAGAAGCAATTTATGGAATTTTGCCAAGCAAAAAATTACCAATTACTCCAGACAACAACTACAGGCGAGCTAAATTTAATTCTCAAGGACTGGGCATGGAACATGCGTAGAGCTAATGGGGAAGACTACAAAAAACTGTGTGTAAAAGTAATGTGAAATATAGTTGCCAAAAAACAGCAAGAAAAATATTTTCAAGAATTTAATATCCTGTTCGACCCATTCCACGACATTACCTTTAAGCCAGCTAGAGACGCTCGAAATGCGAAAAGAAGAAGTCTCCAGAAACATGAAGAAAAAAGGAAAACAAGTTCAGCTTCTTTAAATATGGACGACTACTACAAGATGGTGTCCTTATGGGATGGGACAACCCCAACCGGGTTGTAGCGTAAATTTTACTTTCTTGCAGCAGTTGATCTTGCTTGGAGGGGCGGAGAAGCGGCTCGTTGCTTAACAGAACATTTTAAAGAAGAAATTGATAATTATGGAATCAAAACAGGTGAGATATTGCTTTTTAATTTTGCAACAAAATCTGTAAATGTTTATTGTTACTTGACAGAAAAAACGCTTATATCAAAATAAAATATGTGCGCATACTTTTTATCTTGGCGTAAAATCTGTTTTCGCAATTTTTTAATGTCTTTTTTGCAATACCTTGTATAAATCACGTTTTGTCATTTTTTTAGCATCCAAAATTTGTTAGCTGTACTATTTTGGTAAAAAAAAATCAAAAACGATATATAACCACTAAAATTCCTTTTGCAAAAAAATTAAAAGTTACATACATCTACTTTAAAATTACACTACAAAATATATGTTGACATTTAAGTCAAATTATATATCCCTTGTTTCAGGAAGAATCGAGTATAACACAGTCTTCAGCAAAACTGCACAAGGTGGTGCAAAAAATATGTGCGATAGCAAGTGGCTTGTTCCTAATTCAAAAAACCCTGAGTTTTGTCCGGTACGTCTGTACAAATCCCTGTTACTAATCTGGCAAACGCAGGTGTAGGCGAGCAGCAACTCATCAAAATCACAGGGCATTCTAAAGCTGCGTCTATCCAACCGTATCTACAAATGGACAATGAACATCATTCAAATATCATCACTGCTCTAAGAACCGTCCAAAATAATGAACCATCTACAAGCTTCGAAGCTCCCTTAAAAAGACAGAAAATAGACACTTCTTCGAGCCAACACCATCAATCGTTTGACACTCCTCACAGCAACATAGAGAATAGTGCTACTACAAACATAATAAAAACAATTTAACCGATATGGCTAACAATACTCCTGTAACCTACAATAATTGTAATTTTTATATTAATTGTAATTTAAAATGAGTTTGAAATAATTACCTTTCCTAGCTCGAAAGTTATATTGTTCTTATTAATTATTGTTCTTATTGTTTTAATAAAACAAACGTTGCATTAAAATAAAATGTTTATTTAACTCAGAAAATAAAATCTTACCAAATATCCCTTGTCCATCTAATTTTTCCTGTGAAAAAATTGGAACACTCGTTTCTAAGTAATCTGTTTTAACAAATAGCGTTCTCGAAAGTGGAAAAATCCTCGTCTTTGACTCGGAATTTTAAAACCACTCTTGCTCATGTTATTTGTTAAAACATATTACTTAGAAACTCGTTTTTCCGAATTTTTCCGGAAAAATTTAATGTACTATGGATATTACATCCGAAAAAAAGAGTGGAAATTTATTTTGTTTTGCACTACCATATTACTAAAACGTTTTCATAGGGACAACACTATATTAATATATAACATTTTTGTAGGCTTAACTATCAGATACCGTTATATTGTACTAGGTCGGTTAAATGCAATTTATTTAGTACTGGTCTGTGTATTCGATATTTATTTGACCAAATATTTATTTTGTAAAAAGAACGATCCTTGTTAGAATTAGTTGAAGACCAGTGACCAAACTTCATTCTTTACTTCATTACCACGGTAAAAATATTGGGTAATATAAACAACATAGGGAACATATTTATTGGATTTTTAAGTTCTTTGCGCCTTAGATTTTAAAATTCCACTTTTAGTTTTTATTTTTTTGACGAAGGTAAATTTTTGTTCCTAAAATTTTGTAATTTTGAAGAATAAAATTAGGGTGTGTGCAAAATTCAAGACGATAAAAGAATCGATCAATAAAAAGCAAATACACTATGCATTCGGTCATATTGTAGTACCTGGCTTTTTCCCCACTGCATCACGAGTTTGCATAGCTGACGGTTTAGTCTCAATAGCTTTTTTCGCGGTGACAGATCTGAACGGATCCCGGATGAGTCCGGAACCCTTTATCCTTTAAGGTTATGAGCATGCGTGGTTCATAATCGGATCGGGATTAATTTCAACCGCGAACGGACAACGGACTGTCAACTTGGGTTAGTTTTTAGGTTATGTTTTTCGATGGTTTTGTGGTTTGTTTTTTTTTTAACAGTACAGATTAAAGGCCAATTTATAAACTTTTCGTTAGCCGTTTGGTTTCACCGTTGAGCTTGCCGTTCGGAGCGGCAAGTGGAATTTCAATAGGCGACGTCAACGCCTAAACGGAAAGTTTTTTTTTCATTTTCAATGAACCAAAGAAATACTGTAATAAATTTTAATAAAGTTATTTTTTCTGAGTCTCCTTGTTGTTTGTTGTTGAGGTGCAGCAAATCGATCTGCCAGTTCTTTAGTCAGTGCTGAGCTCATTCAAAAATGTTGAAAATAGAGGTTATCATCAAATTGTGAGGACAATGTTTTCAAAATATCCAACATTTTTAGAAACTTTAGTAACTTCTAGGAAGTTCTCCAAGTCCTCATCACTGGAACTGAAATGATCAGACATGGTCAAGTAATCTAAAACAAAAACGATAGAAATTAGATAATATTTATGCAACAAACTACCCTTATAATAGAAGTAACCCAAAAAAATGTTTTACATTTTAAGCACAAACAATTAAAATCGAGTTAAAAATTTGGTTTAAATAAAATGAAATTGAGCACCACTTACCAGTACTTTAATAAACACAAACAATAGGGTAAACAGTAAACAGACATCAAATAGGTCATTAATAATTTAGTCCAGAACTCAAAATTCTATTGAGAGTCCAAGGATCGGTCGAACTAGTTACGGACCGATTCTGAACAAATGACAAAACATCCGCGAACGGCAAGATTTCGAACTAGAAGTTCCGGACTGATCACCGCGAACGCTCATTTTAACCATGCGCATGCGAAGTAATTCTGTCCAGGACTGCCACCGCGAACAAAGCTAATAAATAACCACAAAAAGTGCTAAATGCGCCTAAAGGAGTTTTTACTTTAATAAAAGTTAAGCTACTACTATTGAACACTATTACAGGATATACCATTCTTAAATGTAAATAACAACTAGAATATCAACATAGTTTCGTTTATAAAAATGCCTTTATTTTATCCTCGGCGTTTAAAGGATATTACCTTTTGTTTCTTAGCTTACTGCGGTTTAAAGTAATTAAGTTTAAATAAATCGCATAAAAAAGCAATATTTTTATGTTGTGTTATATTTGTGAAAAAAGAAATCTTTTACTATGCATTCCACAGTATTGTCGCCTTCACGAACGGACTTGCATACAAACAAAACCATTTATTATGGTATTTACGGAGTAAGTAATTTTTAATGTAATGAATGGATTTTTATTTTTGTTAAGGATTTTTAAAAATTAAGTAAAAAGGGTTATAGGTGTGTAAAATATAAATATTTTTTTGACAGACAAAAATTCTCTTTCCCTAGCCCCGCATACTTGATTTATCGTTTCTCCAAAATATTTTGTTCTATCTTAAACTATTAAAAATAATAATAATAAAATTTTGTGGGCCTCCAGTGGCGAGCTGAAAGTAAACTTAAAATGTATAAAATTAGAAAGGGCTGTTAAATTTATATTTTTAAAGATATTGAAACGAAATTTTGGTTGTAAATATAAAGTATAGCACAGTTTATTATAACATACCAAAAAAATGTTTTTTAATATGTTGTAAGTATATCTACTTAACTTAATGACAGCAAGAGATAGGCAGCCAAAAACTTATAAATAGTAATGTCAATAAGTAACGTACTTAACAATATGATATTAAATTTTGACTTTGGGGGCACACTCTCTCTGCCTATATCCCCAAATGACCCGGAGTAAGTAAATTCAATTAACCGTTAACTTTAACCTTTTTCCTGGTTACTTAGGGTTATAGGTTTGGCGGTTAAGCATCTAAGATTTAGGGCCAGTTAAACTTGTTTTGCTTTGATCATTTGGGGTTATCATAGATTTTTAAATGGTAAAGATAACACAATAAACACGAAATTACATTCAGACATTGGAAAAGGACGTAACGCGTAACTAAAGTCGATACTTTCTGTTGCCAGCTTGAAAAAAATTTAAACATTTCTTAATAAAATTGCCTTCCCAGCCTGCCTCTTCAAGTTCTTTATTTATAATAAAAATTGGCATAAAAATAAATAGATTACTAGATTTTAAAAAAAAAAAATTAGAAGATAATTTTGCTACATATACCCTTTTTTATTTATTTTTATTTAGTTAAATACGTTTCGCATTGCTAAATTTCGCCCGCAAAGGAAATGTTGCTGGCGGAATGTGGCAATGCCGTTTCAACGCGCGTAGGAAATTTACAACCTGTCCGTTGATAAATGGAACGAACAGATTACGTGGAGTGCGACGTTGCCTTTGGTTTCTTTAAGTGCTTAGTGGTGTTTTTATTAAAACTATCTGTTAAAACTATTTACAAACTTATATTAAAAACTCTAAAAAGGTGCCTACATGTGTTTTGTGTAAAAAATTGGACTATTTACAGGAAGATGTGTCTTTTCATAGGTAAGTTAGGTTCTGTTCGCTAGGCAATGTTTTTACAAAGGTCAGTGGCGTAGAATTACTATAGCCTAAAGGAAAGTAACAAGACCAAAAGTTGTTTATGCATTGTACTTGTTTTATTTTATTTGAATTTTATCGAATTTATTAGTTTGTGAGTAGGTTTATAATATTGTGGGAAAAATTATACATTTAAAGTTATTTGGGATCTTCAGCATGGAGCCTCACGCTTCATGTGGAAGGTATTGTTGGTTACATTTCTGGCTTTGTGGTCAGGAGTTTAAAAAACCGTGTGACTTGTGTAAAATGTAAATTTATTAGAAATGAAAGGCCTTTGTCTTAGTTAAAACTAAGAAAAGCTAATAGAAAATTAATAAATGCTAGCCCGTGGTAGAAATATGCCAGGCAGGGGAAAAATCTTTAGGATTAGAATTAAGAAACCAGTATCTCTAGTAAAAATATAAATAACTTAATAAATATGCTCGTGGTTTAAACTAGGATTGTAACGGAACTCCGCTTCCGCCTCCGTTACTGCGGAATTTCGGCAAAATTTATGCATCCGCCTCCGCAAAATTTGTGCGGAGTTTTAACCGAGGTTTATTTACGATAACATACATGTACATGTATGCATGTTATGTACCCAATTGAAATAAATATTTTTGACTTTAATAAATCATGAATTTCTATTATTTCCACTTCAAATTTCACCTCTGCCTCCGTTAACCTCCGCATCCGCGGAGGCGAACCTCTTCTCCGCCTCTGTCTCCGCTAGAAAGGCCGTTCGTTACAACCCTGGTTCAAACCATTCGTACTTTTTTCCCAAAAATATTAAATTATTTTGGAGACCATCTTTTTGATGGTGGCATTCTTAATGATAACCATTCAATGGATCTTACCAAATTAGTCCTAATGAAATTCTTTAAAATTCGTATACATTATGGAACAATAAAAATCCTGAATGAAGCAAAAATAAATAGAACGAGGAGTGTAAGTACCAAAACTATTTTATTTAGGAATGAGTAAGATAATATATAGGAAGGTATTCCAATCCTGCAATGCATGATGGAAAATGTTTCAAGCGGTCGCACCGCCACGTGTGTCTTGCACACTAAAGTATTTTCATCCTTATTTTTATTACTGCGGAAGTTAGGATTAAAATGCTCTTAACACATTTCCCATTATGCATTGCAGGATTGGAATACCTTTTTATATATTATCTAAGGAATTAGTAGATAATTTTTTATTCTTTCCCAATTTATTATACTTTATATTATTTTTTGGGTACCTAATTATAATAAAAATTATTCCCACTTTTTGTTTTTTTTTTATTAATTTGTGGCCCACTTTATTCTAAATTTATAGGAAAAAAGTATTTTTGTTTAAATAACCAATGTACCAAAAATATTTTATGTTTTTTTAGAATAAAATATTTTATAACTATTTATGTTGCTAATCAATATTTTTTAATAAACTAAAATTAAAAATATCACCATAATTAGAACGATTTAAAAATTGATATTTTCAATAAATTTATATCTAATAGAAACTTCTTACATAAACCATACACCTCTGATCGAAACTGTAAGGCTGCATACAATATTGCCTTGATCTTTCCCAATTTATCTTCTGTCCTTTTTACCCTTATATGATTTTATTGATAATGCGTGGAAAAAACAAAAGTGTCCCTTATGAATAAAATGTTAAGTCTTTTCCTTCTTTCGTCTGAGGGGGTTATACTAGAGGCTAAGCTATAAAGAAATATTTAAAAATCCGACTTCAAATTCGGAATAAGTCGATTGTTGACAATCTTGCCGTCATTTTGAATTTCGCAAATCTGACCCTGGATTTAAAATCAACGATTGCCTCATATATTAAATTTAGCGTAAATCGATTAATTCTTGGAAAATGATGTCTGCAAAGGTTGATTTTTGAAGTTAAAAAAATGTCATGTGACACACCAACATTAAGGGGAAATTTATGGTTTTTTATAATGAATATAGTTTTAAAAATTTAAAAATTCATCTGTGTTTTTTGCTGCAATTTTTTTGTAAATTTTTGGTATTTTAGACATGTTTTTTAAGGTTAAAAAGTTTCTTTAATTTGAGTCCGATTTTGTCTCCAGATTCGTGTATTGAGGGAAAATACTTCGAGATAGATATATCGAATGTCAGTTTTTTTTTGTGTGGCTGTACTATGAAATCCCAAACATACACAGTGACACACGATCATACATTAACTGCTAACAATTTAACACCAATGTTTAACTTAAACAAACAGTTTTTTTTAGTGGTTACAATTTCTAATGGAACGTGTTTAAAAAGATATATAACCAGACTGGTGTCTAGCAAAACATTTTCTAAACAGAAAACTTTAATGCGTACAGAAAATTGTATCGAATATATTTCTAATTATAAATTTATCTTCATATTACCACTTTTACATTATAAAAAAAACAGCGGCAAATGAAAAAATTTCATGTAAAAGCAAAGACTAAACAAATTCTGTGCTAACCTATTTAGATTTAAAATATCTTCTTGACTTTATTAACTGCAGATCTGACAAAACATGTAGCAGATGTTACGAACATCGGCAGCACTGTCTCCTTCGGGAGATCCCTCACTCAGCTACATACATATTTATACGACGCGAGAAATATGAACGAAAAGATAAAATTGGATTTTGCTTAAACATTTTTTACATTTTTTTAGACTCGTCACGTCTTTTTTTACGCCACGTTTAGATTTTATTAAATCATATTCCCAGAAGTGCCGTATAGGTTTTATTTGAGCCGTTTGAGATTTTAAACAGGTCAAGCATATATAATAAGGTTATTTTTTGTCTGTAAAGAAGTTATTGGTTATTGCTTGGTTTGTGGTTAAAAAAACATGGGAAGTAGAAACGTATTTAGCCACATTTATTTAAAAATACGAATTGTTATTATTAATACAATTAAACCCATATTTAAAATTTAGGCTTATAGAAAAGTGCAGCAGCTATACCAAGTGCCCACGAGATTACTTTTCGGCTGCCATTTTTTAATTTCTTTATTGATATCAACGAAACTGGGTAGGGATTTTATTCCAATAACACCTTATTTTCTATGCATATTTGAGACGCTTTGCTGATTTTTGGTCTTACTAAAATTTTTATTTTTAAACGGGACACTGTACATTTCTTGTTTTTTGGACTTATTAGATCATTTTACGTCCGAATGTATCATTTTTCTGTTGTTAATACACAATTTAACTTAAAACTGTGTTGAAATCTTACAAGATACGTTATTCAACATAAACCAACTATTTAATATGTCAAACTTTTAGAGGCACCAAAGCAAATTGTTGCCACAGCAACGTACTATATCTAGCTGCTATTTTCATTGCATCGTACGCGGTATACCTTATTCAGGACAAAAAAGAATCCTTGACTTACGTATTAAATCTAACCAGAACTAACCAACTTTTTATTGAAAATAAGTGTCTTTGGATTATTTTTGAAAGACTGCATTTGGTAATGTTATGATATTGATATATTCCTAAATTAGTCTTTGAACTAGGGTTCCTTATTAAAAAAGTTTAAGAAGATAAAATTGAGTTTATATTTTTTTTAAAGTAAGTAAAGTATTTAAAATAATTTTAAAATGATTATGACCCTCTAGATAAAAAACTAAAATTTAATTTAAAAATAAAATTTGGATAAGAAACGACTTAAAAATGGTAAATATGCATGTAAAATGATCTTAATTATCCAAAAAACAATACATATACAAAATCAAAATTTCCGTTTATTTCGGGTGAAAACGAAAATCGAAGAAGCTTGTAATTTATGCATAAAATTGGCGCTTTATTAGAATAACAACTTCCACAAGTTTTGTTATTATCCATAAAGAAATTAAAAAATGACAGTTGAAAAGTAACCTCTTGGGCACCAGATGTAGGCTAGAGACCTGCACAGCCAGGCACATAGCGGGCCTCGGGCGGAATGGACCTGATGGGCTTTTTGGGCCTGGTGGGGCTGTCCGACTCTGACAGGCAGGTCGGGCCTGACCGTTCGGGTCTGGGGGGCTGATCAGGACTTATTGGGCCTGACGGGCCCTTCTGGACGGTGCTGGAAAGGCTGTGCAAGCCTAATGGTCTTTTTAGGCCTGTCTTGAATCCAGTTAGCAGATATACAATATTAATTAGTGTGACTTGTCAATGGGTTGATTGGTTCTGATTAACAGGTCAGATTCTTTCCATTATATTTCTATGAAGTGCGCTTGGACGCCCAGGATCAAGAATTTTGCTTAAACCGAAACATTTAAATGATATGGTTAACAGCTTAACAGTTTTTTTATTACAGGGTTTTACAGATTACTTATACATACATAGATTTTTAAAAATTTAGAGCATCAGCGTCGAATAAACATTTAAATATATAAAATAAAAATGAATAAATATTCTTTGTAAACATTCAATTTTATTTAAACTGTTATACCTTTAAAAAAATAAAGAATTAAATTACATATTTGATCATAATACCCTGATTTACTTTAACTTATTACTTTATTGTTAACTCGTTTAAATTTTGTCGCCTAAATCTTTGTAAATTTTATTTACAATTATATCCCAGACGTTTTCGATCGGCTTAATATTGGGACTAAAACTGGACCATGGCAAAACTTCCACATTAAAAGTTTTAAACCACCCCTTACTGCCTTATAGGCAGTGTGGACTGAACGTTATCTAGTTAATATAAAAAAGTTTTGTTGGGATAGATTTGTTCAGTAGATGAAAGCATTACGTTTTCCAAAATTATAATTTATAAATATTATTCTGGACATTGAACTCCCTCCTATATGCCAACAAACACCAAGCCAATTTACATATCCAGCCCCACACATTTACAGACGAATATCTGGATCTAAAAGGCAGGGAGCTGGTATATCGTTATTTAAACCTGGTGTTGCTTGGACAATATAAACGAATAATTTAGGACAAAAATAACCCATTATTGTCGGCATTCCTCGATAAGAAGCATTTTTTGGCAGCTGAAAAGTTTTTTAACTTTTTAAATGAAATATCCCCTAAGTATCCTAACAAAGCAGCGTTTTGTTCAGGGGTATACATATTTTTTTTTCTTGCTCGACACATTGTTTAATTTTTAAAATAGTTTTCTTATTTCTATGATATAACTCTTTAAATAACTTTACTTTATTTTATACAAAACTTGTGAAACATTACAACCCGAAAATAATATAAAATAAAGATTACCCCGAAGTTTCGTTTTATTGATAACCTTCAACAAAAATCAGCTACAGAAGCCAGTTTTACGTAAAAATAAGTAGGTTCACCTTCTAATACTAGAACGCATTTTTTACAAGGAAGTTTAAAGGTGTATGGAAGCCCAATACTGTAGAACAAAATTGTCCAGGTGTGCAGGGCAGCGGGAATCAGGGGATTGGCCCCGCGGAGTTTGCGCAATGAATAGTAGGTCAGAGCCGGACTTCCATAATTCTTTGTTACTATCTAAAAAGTTGACATCATCAAATGTCAAATTCAAGCATTCACTGTTTTTTTTGCACAAAATTGTTGGTTATTAAACGATACTACCATAGAATTTTTAAATTATTGTGTAATATTAGATTTTATATCATCTGATATAATATGGAAAGAATAGATGGCGCCACTTTACAGCCTTCTATTTAAATGGTCGATATTTTTGGGAGTTTTGTATTTTTACCAAAAATCTTTGTAAATAAATAAAAACACGATTTTTTTAAAATAAATTTCAAACATTGTATAATAGTTTCATGTACTTATCACCAATTTTGTAATAAAAGAAGGGCAAGATAGTGTAAATGAGTTTAATCTAATCCTAAGATTGTGGTTGTACATTAAAAAGTGAAAATTTTTATAACTGCTTTTTAGGGATATACTTTTCACTAATAACAAACATTCATGAGACAGAATAACAGTGGTTAAAAATGTTTAGTAACCTTTGGTACCTAGGTATCCATTGTAACAGTAATCGTTAAATACTATGTGTCTACAGTATGTCGAGCTTAAAAAGTTGATAATGTAAGTTTAAGAAATCAAAAATCTAATTTCTTTTTAAACAAATACAGAAAAAGCAAAAAGGAACATTAAATTTTAAATTGTACTTTCTTTCATTCAATTAGAGGGACCTGTATATATTAAAATTTGCCTGGTCTGCCCAGTAATTAATAATTTTGATCCTTTAAAAGAATGTACTAAATTATTAAATGAAATAAAAGTATCTAAATGTAAACCTTACTTCTTTTTAATAATCCACAGAAATACACAAACATTGTGGAAATCATCTAAAAGATAGTTAAGATTGCCTTACTTTTTTCTCACTGCTATTTCCTATGAAATTTTTATTTTCTATAATTCATAATTGATATATTATTATTTATTCGGTTACCTAACGTTACGTCTCATAAGAAGCACCTAATTTAAATATAAGAAATACTTACCTAAAGTAAAAAATGCCGGGTATGTTACCCTTAGATTTGCAAGATAAAACCATACAACCTCTAGTCATTTTGTTACGATATAATAAGTAACAAACAATAAACACAAAATTATAGTCACAATTTGATAAACACTAATCACTAAAATAAGAAGGTTTTTATCAATCCAAAAAAACTTTTGCAACCACAAAATATAATCACACAAAGCAAAACAATCGAAACTAATACGGCTTCCATAAAAGTATAATGTGTTGCCTAACTACACACTGATTTATCAGTGTGTAAGTAGGCAACACATTAAATTATTTCGTGGAATTTCGTTATTGCGCAAAATCGGCGGGGCCAACTTTGACCGTTATTTTTATACTGGGCTGGACATTTTTTGATCAAATGGGCCATAGCATTGGGCTTCCATACACCTTTAAACTTCCTTGATTTTTTATAATACAACTGTACTTTTTATTCAGTTTACAGCCGAAAATGATGTCTTCTGTTTTGTATGCCTTAAAAGTGGTAAAAGAAAAATGAACTGCAAATTGGTAAAGCGCTATAAGCGTTACACAGGGGTTTAAGTGTTTAATAGTAAATATTTTTAAAATATTTCTTGGTATTTTGCTGGCATCTATATCAAAATGATTTTTAAAGTGTTGCATTAGTTTTATACCGTTTTTTTTTAGGACGGTTCATAAGTGCGAAAAAGAGAGCATAAAAATTCCATATAGAGAGGCTTTACTCCCAAGAAGGTATATGACTTTTTCTACTACCTTTCCTGGCATAATTTCTAAAACTACATTTTTAAAAAATTACTACTTTTAAAAATATATATATTTTTAAAAGTAATATTGCTTTGTCAAACCAAAATATTTTTTTAACTGAAAAACGTTAAGAATTTTAGACGTTATTTTGACGACACAAACATTACGATTAGAGCTTTTATTCTTATTTGCCATTAATATCGAGTTATTTAGTCTTGGAAAGTAAATATTTTAAAAGAATATACTCTGATATTAAAAATGATATTTCCAAGAACATTTGGAACATTGGAAAGGGCAAATATATTTATATTTTCAACAATATATATATGTAGTGTTAAAATTACAGACTCTTTAAAATCTTGAAAGTGTTACATTTCTGTACTTTTACTTTTTATCGAGACGGCAATGCATATGCCTGCCTGGGCAGAAAAAGGCGTTTTTGTCCCCATTTCCCTGCTAATTTTTTTAATTACAATTTTTTTAGAATTTATACTGCTAATACAGATCTCACACATATTATAATAAAACCACAAGCTAGTTTAAATGTATTATAATTATGTGTATATGTAGTATGGTATTACATGCACCTAATTAAATCTACAAGAAATTCACTTATTCACATTAATTGTGTAATTAGATTTGCTATTAATTATAGAAACCTTAAGACCATTTCGTTAAAGTTGTGTTTGGTTTAAAACTATTATTTTTTGCGGAGTTTTTTCATGTGATGTACTGGAAAACGGAATAGCCTTAGAAGTAAAGGAAAGCATCGAGGCGGTCTTACTTTTGTTTTCCAAAGATAATTTTATGTAACCTTCAGCAACCGTACTTGATTTCTATCCTCCCGGTCTTTTCAGTTGCAATACATTGACCCCGTTGTCAGCCAATAAGGTTGCTCAGGTACGTCAAAAAGCATGTCCTGCAAAAGTTTCTATATTTGAAAACTTCAAAAAAGAAGTTTTTTTTGAGAAAAAATTTCAAATTAAATGATGACCAATTGCTTAATCATGTTATTTTGCTATCACCATTAAACAAATAACCTGACATTTTTTTTATTTTTCCGCATAGTACGGTATTTGTGGAAAATAGCAACCCAATCTGAAATGGTAGCAATAACCGATAAACTTGTGCTTGTTTTTGGTATGAGTAATTTTTGTGGCAATATTTCCTTTCAAAACGATGACGTGGTCCATTTTCACTTTCACTAACTCATCGCTTCTACATGCCCCCGACACACCAACGGTTAGCGCTACCTGTAGTACAGTGGATGGGGAGAAAAAAGGTGTTTGACCTCCGGATTTTTTTGTACAGTTTCAATTTTAATAAAAATTTGGAATTAAGTTGCATTTACCCTCTAGATCAAAGTTTATATACACTTAGGGCGTGCTTTTAATTTTTAGGGGGTAAAAACCACCCCTTATGGTAAAAAATTAAAAAACCATAGAAATAGACCTTATGTAAATTAAAATCATAGCTAAATATGTAAAATAAATCTATTTATATCCAACATTATTATATTTGTAACGTTTCAACCCTTTAAAATTACCCTTAGTAACGAAATTAAAAAAAAAAATTAAAATTATTTAATAACGCTTTTATTGAAAAAAATATTTTAACAGTTTACGGTATAATAAATATTTAACTACCATAACTTTACCTTTAAATAACCACCCCTTATAAGATTTACAAAAAGAAAATTTTTTTGACAAATTTAAATAATTTAATGCTATATAATTATAGTCCCAGAAATCGATGCATCGATTTATATAAAAAATTGGAATTAGGCACTTCTTACCCTCTACTTTAAATTATTTTTCATGGTGATGTGCGCTGACTGTTTTTTAAGGGTAAAAACTAGCCCTAATTGTCAAAACTTATAGAATAACATTTAACTTTTACCCATCTTAAGGTTTAAACCTTAAGATGGGTAAAAGTTGGTTTGGATTAGTTGATTATTGACTGTTTTATGCTTTGAAATACAATTTTAAAATATTTCAACCCTAAGAAATCAACCCTTGTTAGAGCTTCAAGTAAAAAAAAATATTTACCCTAAAAAATGATTAATTTACCATAGTGATTTAATTTTGGAATGCTGTTGCTTAAAATATGTACTAATTTTATTTTCCAACTTTTCGACCCTTATAAATTAACCCTTATTATATCCTGATTAAAAAAAAAGATTTATTCCCAAAAAATTAATAGCTTGACAGATTTAATAATTAAAAATATCACTGCCTGAAATATTACTAATTTAATTCTTTTGCAAATTTTCAATCCTTAAAAACCACCCCTTACAACATTGCAATTCTTATAAACCAATATAATAGATATAAATAGGAAAAAAAAGTAGAATAACATACAAAAATTAAACCGGTAAAAGAATAAAGTATACCGGTTTTATAGAATATTATGCTCCGAAGTGGGCTATTCGAATTTTTCGAATAAAAAGTTGGTTTTTTAAACATATCTCCTTTAGTTTTAATGATAGGAAGTTTTTTTGAAAATAATTTTGTAGGGTTTTTTAAGAGCTACAAGGCTGTGTAAACTAAATCCTTTTTAATCACTTAGTTTTAAAATGGGATGAGTTTAAAGGGCTAGAATAAGGTGGTGCTCGCTCGTAAATAGAGGATTTAAACGGCCATATCTGGCCAAATATTTATTGTACAGGAAAATCTATAAAATAAAAAGTCATTGTTATCAAAAAAACTATAATTCGGTACTTTAGCATTTTTTTTTTGTATCTTCAGTATTGTCGGAGTTATTTTGAAGAAAATGTCTATTTTTACGAAATTGCGGAAAATCGTTTTTCACTTTAAGCTCCAATTTTTCTAAAACTAAGCATTTTAATTTGGTTAAACTTCTGGGATGCATTAATAATACATATATAAAATATTTTAATTAAGAGGGAAATTAGGGGGTTGTTTTTAATGATCTTTTCGAAAAAAAAACTAGTGATCGAACTTATTTTTACCATAACTCGCTCAATTTTAATGCTAAAAACTATTTTTTTGTTTTTGAAAAAAAAGTCTGATTATATACTTTAAAAAGACCTCATATGTTTTTTTTGAATAATGCAAACTTATCTCGCTATTTCGCTTTGGATCTTTCAAATTTAGCATTTGACGAACAAAAGCTAACCATTAAAAGCTGTAGCTCGGTCTGTATTGGTTATAGAGAAATTATAAAATAACATTTTTTTCTAGTTTTTTTATAAGTTTCAATTTTGCTTATTACAGTTTTTTTGATAAATTCATATTTTTGGAGTTATTCGTGAAAACCCATTAAAAACGTCGATTTTTTCGTCGAAAAACTTTTACTTTCAATCGCGAATAACTCGAAAAATATTAGTTTTACGAAAAAAAATTTATAAACATTTTTTACCTAAAATTAACTTCTTTATCGATTTCTGTAGTTAAAATCCAAAAAAAAAATTTCACCCCCAAGATGGGGTGGCAACCACCCCAGGATAAAAGCACACCTTGGCATGATATAAACTTTAATCCTTGGGCTATTCCCTACCTTCTGTAAAAATTTCAGATAAATCCATGCAGTACAAAAAAATTCCTAGCCAAAATGCCTTATCTCCTGTACTACTGATAATATCTCCTTTTACTATATTTTTTTAGTATATCTTTGGTTGCCTTTGTCAGGAACTCGTTAATGTTTTCTCTGGAAAAAAACTCTTAACTTCTTCAACTAAAAGCGTAGATTTGGTCGCTTCAAAAAAGCTATCTTTTTCGCGTACTTGAAGATATCAACCTTTTCTCCTAATTTAATAATGATTTTTAACATACTCGCCCATAAAGTCGAAGGCATCATCTCCTTGGATAATTCACCAAAATACGCCAACAAAACGGTGTCCGAGGCAGTATTTCTTGTTTCTTTCAGGCCACATCATGCTTCGAATATTTGAAAAGCCATTTTGTATCGCAGTTTGCATTTTATTGACAGCAAACTCTCTCCAATTCTGTCCGCCGGTTATTTTAATTTGGATGGGGTACAATCCATTGCTGCATCTTTACTTTCCAAAATCATTTCTCTTTTAGAGCAATTAATTATTTTCGCAAAAATATTAAGCAAAAACCAGGTCGTTAAGGCGTTGTTGATTTTGCCGTGTCGTTTTTTTTTGGATTATCATGGATATCGTCAAAAATTGACTGACACTAACAAAAAAATGTGATGGCTGATTTTTTTTCTAAGGAAGGTATTTCTTTTTTGTTTTTTTTTTTAACTACTTGGGCAATTTAAATAAAATATACTTATGTCAAATAAATAAAAATTTAAACGATAAAATTAGTTAGTATGCAAAAATTAAACAAAATACTAAATCTATTTTTTACTAAAAATTGTTTTTAATACAAGACATTTTTTTCTTTGTTTTAAAAGACCTTCATGCATCATAAAAAAATACGAAAAGGAACTGTTACGGGTAAACACAATTTTGAATTATTTTTCTTTTATAAAATATATTATTAATTGGATTTTACCGCTGTACTTTATTTTAGTAACAATTTAAGCTTGGCAATTAAAGTTAGTTGCAGGACTTTAATAATTAATTAGTCAAAACATAACTATAAGGACAAAAATGATTCTGGGAGTTACTGGCTTTAGGGTAAAACACCCTAATTATTTTAGGAAAACTCAAGAACTACGCCAGAGGGCAATCCTTATCTGAGGAGCACAGTAAAACCTCAAGTTAATCAGGGCATTTAAAACTGAGAGCTCGATTAATTACAAGAAAGGGCCGAGATTGTCTTGCGGCCGAGCTTGAAGAACTTTGGACACCTATGCGACACGAACTTTAGCCACAAACTAATGAGATGTAATGAACGCGCCCTTGCTAAAATCGAAACTCAACATAATTTGTTGTTTTAGTTACACAACAGTGTTTGTAAAAAATAAAATTTAATGGTTAGAACTGTACATTATAAAAGTTTAAAAATCCTGTCCTTTAAGGCGACGATATTAGATAACTGGGTCTTAAATAGTATATTATATTATAAGGATTAAAAGTGCCCTTTTTTACGAGTAATTTTTGCAGTTGCGAGGCGGAGCGCAGCGCAGCCGAGCGAATGCAAAAATTGCTCGTAAAAAGGTGCACTTTTAATTCTTATGATATATAAATTTTTTTCTCCAACCAAGTTTAAATTAATACATTTAGTTATTCAAAAGAGCTCAAATGCAATTGCTTTTAATCCTAGGATTAAAAGTGTTGCTAAGCAACACGCACATTTTTGTACGGTATAAGAATTGATAGCTTTTGCAGGATATTTATTTTCCTTTTCAATTATTAAGGAGCCTCTATGCCCAAAGAAATTCTACCTTTTTGTTATTATTTATAACAAGGCTTAAGAAGTTTAATTTTATTTGTTATATTGCAGTTGGGTGAAAATACTGCGTTTCCCCCCTTTTATTAAATCACGTTTTCAGTCATGCTGCACGTCACCTACTTGGAATTGGCAAAAGAGCTCATTTGAAATTCACATATCCGTGAACTAATGGGAAGCCATTTTTCATTAGGTGTGTTGTTGTAAGCAACTTCTGACTGTTTTTGCGTAATACACCTACATGGCGCACATTAACATCTTAACCTGTCGATACTAAGATTGTTGTTTTTGAATTACTTGACGAGATGGCGCTAGTTGCTTCTAACGTTCAGCTGTATGAGGTTACAGATGTTCATAAGGTAACTGCTTTACTCTCAAGGTTGTCTACGGCCTACATTTGGTGTAATCATCCCCAACAAGGGTAAAACACGCGTAATCGGATTGGCTGGACCGGGGTTATCCATTTACTTGGAGGCCTCGTAATTTTAAAACAACCAACCTTAGTAATCATACCTACAAGGATATTTTATTTTTCTTTTCATTTATTAAGGAACATCTATGCTCAAAGAAATTGTACCTATTTGTTATTATTTATAACAAGGCTCAAGGAGTTTAATTTTATTTATTTATTTATTTATATATATATATATATATATATATATATATATATATATATATATATATATATATATATATATATATATATATATATATATATATATATATATATATATATATATATATATATATATATATATGAGATGAAGGAAGATATACAAAAAATGTCAATAACCGGGGGGTATGAGGGTCGGCCTAAAATGAAGTAGGATTTTTTGAAAGCGTCAATAACTGTTTATTAACATACATAATTAGCAATATTTTTTAGACTTTACCAATTTTTTGCCAAATTTAATGTTCTTTATTAGTTTTCAAACTGGCTAAGAATTAAACTTTGGTTTTTGTTTATTTTGCGACAGCGTACGAAGGCTTAAAGCATAAGTACTAACATATGGTGGGTGTCTTAAGTGAAGTAAAAGGCAGTTTATAAATGTAACACCAAAAGGATTCAGAGCCTCCTAGGGATAAAAAAACAAACAACGTGGAAAGTTTGGGGCCTCTTTAGCTGGACTGTAATAAGATGCATAATAATAGTACTATTAAAAGCTGCTAGGGAAGACGTAATATTGGCTTATTTCTAGAATCAGATTTCGTGAAATACCTATAAAAGAGTGGCAGTAGGCAACAGAAGAAAATTGTTTTTAAATAGAATCAAGAATGTTAAATGTTGTGGGATACGCAATTTCCCAGATATAAAAACAATATTCCAAGCAGGTTACTTAAGGTATAGTGGTCTTTTTTAGAGTTTATTTAGTTAAGAGTGCTACCCTGTGTTGGACTTTGTCTCTAAGACTTTTAAATGATTATATGTTTTAATAAATGATATACCTATTGTTTATACAAATATCGTCCTTGAAATTTTTTGACTTCAGCGCCAATAAAGTCTTTATAAGGGTAATTAACAACGAATATTGTAATTAATTTTTTAACTCTGGTGTAATTATTTAAAATAAAAAGATCAAGAGCCCAATTAATTGCAAGCGCCCAATAAGTTCTGGTATTGTCTCATTAGCCTCTTCTTTAAAAATGCAAATTAAAAAAAAACAATATTTTTAAATCTACAACTCATCTCATTTTTGTAAAAAAAAGTTTTCAAACCAAAATTTTAATTAACTTTTTGATTAGACACTGGAATATAATTAAACATAAAATTAAAGGATATATTTTATTACACAGATATACATACGTTCCTTGCAAATATCAATTTGATCATTAAAAATTGTTACTAAAATTCTTGCCATATCTTGGAAGTAATGTTTCCGCATATATTTGACAAATCTTAAACATAAACCGTTCTTATCGTCAAAAAATGTTAGGTTATACTTATTATAAACTTAAGGCTAAATATTTTATTTTACTACATTGATTATTTCAAGCATAACCGAATACATTCAATATTCTCTTTAAACTATGTATCAAAGGAATATACTCGTACGTATGTCTAAATATTTAAAATATCCAGAAGCGTGTATTATAAATAAAGGAAAATGCTTTTATTGGCCACTATTTGAGTTCTAGAAATATCCTTGTATCTTTTCATTACGTTTTATCTACTGTAAACTTTTTTGTATTCTTAAGTGAAAAAAAATGTTTTTGTCAAAGAATATTATTAAATTTTACTGGCAAAACAAGACTTGTCAAATACAAACATCTAACTACCGCTAGACCACTAAATGCAACAATCCTCCTTTAAACCAAAAAAAAAAAATCTTTCAATGTCATATATTTTTTAAAGTAATAAGTGACTAAAGATTCTTTGCGTATATACTAATTTAAATTAAAAATTTTAGTTTGGGTTGACCGAAAAAATATGCTAAATATTCCAAAAAGTTAAACTTTCTTTTCTACACCAAACCAATTTTTAGAAGCGTTTTTCAAGTGTAAAATTTTCTATGTTTAAAGGTCTTTGCATTTAAATGTCAGTAACACAAAAAATACATATTACTTGGCATAAAGATTTACATACTTCAAAAAGTAATAAATATCAAAAAAATAAAAAAAGAGTACAAGTAATGTCCAAAAAGGGCGCTCAGAAATATTTACTTAAAGTCAAAAATTAATAATGCCTAAACACACCCCGTATAAAACCATTTTACATGATAATATGAGATTTGGTATAAAAATTTACCTACGTATTTTAATTACCTGTAAAAAAATTGTAAAAGTTTTATCAAGTAAAATTATGGGGCACTTCCCGAGCAGCAGGAACCTGAAATTTTGTATGTAGGGAGGTTTTAGGACACAAGTAATATTCTTTAAACTGCACATATTTAATTGAAAATCTCTAAAACAGGGGCGGTAATATCGTATATTTATGAGATATTTTGGAATTTTGCAATCTAATTAAACCTGAGTTTTTGAGGTCATAATTGTCTTTGAATATAAGGCAGTTTTTTATCCACTTAAAAAAGAAAATTGTTACATTTACCTATTAAACCCCGAAACCATTTAATAATAATTTTTTGCACTTTATATTCAGTCTAAAATGTAGATTCTATCTACATTTTAAACTTTAAGTAAACTGAGAAAACAGGCATAAAATCCCTCTTTCGTTTTTTATTTATTGAACTCAAAAAAAAAACAGAACTCACCAAAACACTTATGTAAAAAAAGACCAATTCCTATCAAAAAATCTCGGCATCTTAAATTACTGAGATCTAAAATTAGACCAATTTCTTTTTTAACTAGGCCAATTTTTTACTAATCTTTCTATATTTATAGAAAAAGTGTATCTTTTATTGAGAAAAAAACATTCATTCATACAGACAGATCATTAGAAAACTTACCAAGTCAAAAAAAAATTTGCTCTAATTTTGGATCTCAGTAATTTAAGAGGCCGAGATTTTTGAATAAGGACTTGGCCCTTATTTAACATACTCGTAAGTGTGTTTTCAGCGTCTCCTCACGCATCCTTCTTACAGGGGTCCGGGGTATGAGAACCCGGATGCTCATTTAGTGGTTGGTATACGATTTGGGGTACCTGCATTGTCCACCTGGTCACTGGGCCTTAACAAGTTCACCCAGCTGGGGATCACCGGACCGATGCGTTTTATCCTCGGCATGATGGTTCGCCATATGATCGAAATTATATCTCCTGGGTTCCCATCACTTTAAACCAACATCCCTGAACGGGCCCGTTGAATTGTCCTCCAGCACCCGCTGGTAACTCTTCCGATGGCTAGGGGTTTCGTCGTTTTGTTCGAGATCCTATTCGCGAGCTCCACCTCGGAATCTAAAGAGAGGACATGTGGGAGAGACTGGCAACATCCGGACGATGATAGCTAACGCAAACAGATGTCCGGCGATGGTCCAACGTCGCCTTCCTTGGCTCTGGGTCCTAAATGCATAAGACGTTTGACTCGATCCTCGAATTGCGCTCCTGATGAGTCCAGGAGGACGAAACTCTTGTATAGGTCTTAAAAAATCAATGGAAATGCAACAGAGCACCCGGTAAGGTGATGCGCTCATCACTTATTGGTAGACATACAGATTATGCCTCCGCAAGGAGTGCCTTACGGGTAGTAAAGCCGGGAACAGGATAACTCTATAATCGCCATTTCCGACCTTGTAAGGTCAGGCATTACTACGTAGAATTACCCAACCGGTTTCAGGAAGCTCTACAGAGTAATCTTCCCACCGCTGATTCCACGATTTCCTTAAAAAGAATTGAAAATGTGTACAGGCCTTTCACTTTGTTGGTCCCCAGTTTTCTTGGCTTTAACGTCGTGACGATGTCCTTTGATACAGTCTACGAAAGCTGAGACCTAACAACTAACGTACCGTGGGTGTCTGAAGAGGGAAATGATTTACAAGAGACATAAATAATTCGAAATTTGAAAAAAAAAGGGAAAAACTTCTGCGGACAGCAGGTTCCATAGTTTGGATATGTTAGGCATGAAGGAACGAACAAAGTGGAAAGTTCGGGGCTCCTTAAGTTGGACTGCAAAATGATGTAAACAAGTGGCACTACGTGTTGCTTTGTTGGGAGGTGCCAAAGGAGAAATTATACTGACCAACTCTTTGGAGCAGAAGCCGTAAAAATGCTTATAAAAGAGGCTCAGATCCTTTACAGCTCGTCAGTGGGCAAGAGAAGGCAGCCTTTCTGTAAGTGTGAGTTCTTTAATAGGACGAACAGCTCCTCTTTGAATGGAGTCAAGAATACTAAGTGTTGTAGACGTTGTTAGAGACGCCATTCTCCAGACATGAGAACAGTATTCTAAAAAGGTTCTGATCTAGCATACATACAGAGTATATAGATTAGAAGGAAGGAAATACTTTCTTACTCGAAAAAGAATCCAGGTAGGGTTATTCTCGAAAGTAACACCAATAAAATTAAACGATTCATTGTTTTGAAGAACTTGGCCGCTCATATGTAAAGGATGAACATTGGCAGACTTTTTTCGTGATAGCAAATGTAACTGTGTTTTGGAGGCATTAAACTGGACAAGATTTCTGGTGCTCCCATCCAAGATTAGTTTAAGTTTTTGTGAAAAAGATTTCTGTTTTGACCTGCGCTTGTTTTCTAAATCAAAATAACAGGGTGACTTAAGAAAATAAATATTGGAGTAAAGGGCACTATCATCAACAAAACAAATGATATGATTTATTGTGGAATAGAGAAAATCGTTGATGTAAAGAAGAAACAGAGTTGGTGCTACTACTGAGCCCTGGGGTACCCCAAAAATTATTTGGTAAAAGCTGAATAAATGACCATTTACAATAACTGATATACTTCGATTAGAAAGGAAACCGGAAAGCCAAGGACAAAGCTTAGGTGGAAGACCGTAGGAAGGAAGTTTGTTAAGAAGCCCATTATGCAGGACCTAATTAAAAGCTTTGGATATGTCAAAAGCAACGATCTGGGATTCACCAAGAAACTTAAGGAACTTGTTTCAGTTGTGTGAGACAAAGAAAATAAGATCAGCTGTGGATCTTCTGGACGGAATCCAAACTGCATGTCATGTAAAATTTTATGTTTTTCTAAACACTTTAAGATTTAGGAATTAATGATTTCTTTCATTACTTTAAAAACAACAGAAAGAATAGATATAGGTCTATAGTTAGAAGGAAGAGTTTGGCATTCTTTCTTGGGGACAAGTTGCTCACGTGTAGCTTTACAGCACTCCGGAAAAATACCTAAGTTGCAAGAGATCCGAAAGAGGCGAGTTAAGATGGGTGTAAGGTCAGGAGCATATTTTTTCAAAACGATTGATGGTATGCCATCCAGCCCAGATGATTTTTTGGTATTAAGAGAAGAAAGGATACGCTTAATCTGTTTGACTTTAAAAATGATATCAGACATTTTACAAGGAACAGGGGTAACTGATGGAGAAGAAAGATCAACCGGGGGATGTAGGGTAGAATTGGCAGAAGAAGATTGTGGGAAAGAATTAATGGGAAAATAGTTGGGCTCTTTCTTCAGAGTTAAAAATAATTTTATTTTTAAAGATTAGGGACGAAAAGAGTTTATGCAAAAGTTTTGACTAACGTTTTTGGCAAAGGACCAGAAGAATTTACTGCCAATCGAGCAAAAGGTATAAGAAATGTAGGTCTCAATGCCAAGTTGAATTGTTTCCGTAACTTGTTAGCAAATTTTGAAGGGATCGTGAATGAAAAAGCAGGTGGCAAAAAAATATCTCAGACCATCCCAGTCGACTAAGTTGTAGTGCCAGACAGTGCGTAGAGGTATACATTTAGTTGTCTTCAAATGTATAGAGTATGATACGGTGACCAAACTATGATCTAAACGACCAAGGAGAGCAGTTTACTGATGCTTGGTAGAGTTCAGAGTAAGAAGTTAGAAAAAAATTCGGGGGGTTAGAATTATGTGTGGAAATCCTAGAGAAGTAAGTAGGTTCCATAATTAGATTGGTGGCTATTTGGCTTTGCGTGTCATTTTTTGTAGAACCTAACCAGTCCTTATTGCAAACATTACAACCACAAGAACGATTACTTCGGGCATTAAAAACTAGGAAATACTAGTTTAACTCTTTATTTAAATAAATTCAAAGAAGTCCGTATAGGAATTGTCAGATGGGGACCGGTATATATAGGAGATAAATATAGTATAAAATCTAAATGTTAGTTTAAGCCAAAGAATATCAGGCCTACCTGATAGAAGGTTAGAAAATTAAGTACAAGCCAGATCGTTGCGGACGTAGGCACGTACATCGCAATGGGGTCGAAAAGATGAAATGAGTTCGTAACCTGGAAAAAGGAAGTGTTTGATTAATGTTTTGGAACTTATCTGAATTTTGGTAAGAAAGAGAATGTGGGGTTTAGAAGATTAAAGATAATGGTAAACGAAGTTCACGTTGTAGTTAAGACCACATATATTTGTAAATGATATGGTGGCCCCCCAATGCACCCATCACCCGATGATCCGACTGGAGAAGTATTATACCTCAGGAATACTTTACTTTCGAAAGTGCCATCATTATTTATAAAATTTATACTTATATGTACGCGAATGTTAGTATAACAAATATTATTTCAAACACTTGTCATCTTTGACAGATGATGCTTTTGACAGATGGTATTTTTATCAGGTTTTTTTAATTCTTCGCATTCTCTTTTTACCAAAGTTTTAAAATAAATCAGTGTTGGTAATTATCTTTCGTACCAATTTTATGTATGCTTTTGGTAAGAACATCATGTTTTTTGATAAAATAATAAAATGTGGCACTTTTTTCTTAGACCCAATATTTTGACGTTAAACCTTTGACCCTTGTTACTCATAAAACATGTTAAATTTAAGCTGCACGAATTCTGTATGGACCAGCAGAAACATATTGATCTTTTTTAACTATTTGTTATACCAATTCCGACAGTTACGATCAAAAAACCTTGACAAAAAGCTCCTTGTTTACCAAAAAATATTTTTTGTTCAATATTACAGCTTAGTTGAAACAATATCTTTTTATTTGCTTTTTAAATATAGCGCATAAAGCTTGTCGATAACCCTAATGACTTTTTTTTAGAAAAGTATTTGTTTTAGTATATAATATAATAATAAAAGACTAAAAACATGAAAGTTTTTGATAAATGATCATTATTTCAAATTGTAATATTGATATCTATAAAACATAAATATTTTTGAAATCATCCATCAAAAAGAAATGTCCATAAATATTTAAACGGCTAATAATCGTGTCTTTACAAACAAAGGAATAAGAATTTCCTTGATTTTAAAAATAAGCTTTAGTTTTTTTATGTGTTTCTGCCTACATTTATGTTTTATAAGTATAAAAAAGAAATGTTCATATCCTAATTTATTAGGAAAGGCGATCATTAGGCTAAATGCCAAAAAGATCGACAGGTGATCAAGTGAAAAAATACATGAATGCTCTAATTAACCAAAAAAATGTTTCTTCCCTTTAAAAGGTTTCTTATAATTTTAAAGACGTCTTAGAATTCACTACCTAGTAATAGATTTAAAAGTGGGGTTATATTCAGGGTTCAAAAGCTACAACTGATGCCGAACACAGTAAAATATCAAATAAGGGCAATGATTAAAACTATCCTATGTTGCCCAATTTATTCTCATAATTCTTTGCCATGTGTTACTAAGCTGTAAAAATTTAGGAATAAGATTTTGCATTTAAAAGGAAAAAAAATATATTAAAGAATATAAACATGCAAATGTATTGTTTGTTTTGTAAAAATGTGTGTTTAGCGATTTTGGGACAGGAATTTAACTCTTATTTTATATAGATGTTTTGATAAAATCTGTTTTCTTTTTTCTGTAAACAATTAGATACAAATATTAAAAATGATGCATAATAGTTGCTGTGTAGTTAAATGTAAGAATACTAGCAGAAATAGTTTTTGCAAATTTTATACATTTCCAACTGCTAGTTGGAAATTATAAAAGAAAGCAACACATGGATAAAACCACGCAGACAAAAAGTGTTAAATCTAAATTTCCCGCTTAGCCTAACGACTTTCGGGTTTCGGCCTTAGCCGAGCAACTTTCGAATTTGACGTAACAAGAAGAAAAACTTACTTGTTTCTTGTCGTGTACCGTTTTTTCCTGTCTTTTCCAAAAGTTTTTTTATTATTTGCAAGTTTAAAAAAACGATTTTTTATACACCAAGTAATAAAGGAGTGTCTGCAAATCTGACTTAGGGTTTGTGTCGTTTTTTGTGATTGTGAATAGAGAAAAGGGCTATAAAGCCTTCAAGTAAAAGCCCTAGACTCGTTAGTTACTTATCGGGCCAATTACCGATTTGTGTCGAAGCCCGCTAGTTTTTAAGTTATGATACTCCACTGGCATAACCTTAAAATTGCATAAACAGTCCTAAAATTCCGCCGATTTTTACCTAGGACATTTAACCGGAAGTTATTCTAATATTTGTGATGTACTCTAACAGTCATTTACAATGCTGAACAAGTATATATAGTTTATTTCAGCTAAGATTTGAATTTAAAGCTGTTACTTCTGTCACAAATGCCAACCGTTTTTTTAGGTTCTCAAAATATAAAAGTTACCAGACCAGAAAAGCAACCGGCAATTAAAAGTAAATAATCTAAAACACGATTATATCTGCCTCTTTTTTTAATACACGTGAACTATTAAAGAACGATATAAACCGCAAGTTAGTTTACTGTAAAAGCACTTAAACGGGCCGGATTGTTCGGATTTTTATTTTTTGTTTCAGATGTTGACGTGTTAACAGCTGATGCCAATTTTGCTTCATTCTTTGGGATATTTAGTCTGTTTTAGTGCTTTTTTGCGTGTTATTTAGTGTTTCTTGATTATTTAGTGTTTCTTGATTATTTATATATAGTGTTGAACATTATACATGGTATTGAACTTTATTTTATTTACCAGAAATTATTTATTTCTGAAAAAGTAAGTAATATTTATCAACATGCAGAAACAGTTTTATTAATTTTATTCTTTATATTTTTAGAAATCAGTAATGGATGATCATGATTACTGTATCCTCTGTACTTCCAAAGGGAGTGTTGATGGGAAATTGGTAATTTTAAATAACATCTCATATTTTTATTTATGATCTGCGGTACAGTGGAAGTTAGAGTACTGTTAGATTAATCACCATGTTTATAATTATGATTTTTAAAAACTTAGCAAACCATTTGCTGCTTGAGTGTTATATTAAAGGTACTGTTTGTAGTTTAAACATTACTATGGGTATTTTTTTAGGAATCATCATATAATCTTCTACATGGTAAAATTTATAAAAAATGTTTATAACTATTTTGTAGAACACTGTGCTTTAAGCCATCTTCAGGTAAATTATACTCATAATGCCATTAAAAATATTCATTTTAAAAATAACATTTTTATGTTAAAAGGGTAAATTTTTATAGACTTTAGCCCCAAAACCCAAACTAAATGCAAGGTGTGGGGGGGGCGAGACCGTTTTTGCCTTCTTTCCATTTTTTCCGAAAGTAGGTTTCCAAAATTACAACGCCTCAATAGATTATGGATAAGGCATTGAATTAGTGTTTTGGATTTGGTTTTGAATTACGAATGCATTTATACTTTTTTTAAAATTTTTTGTAACCTTCGGTTAGTTTTGGGGTTGAGATTACCTTTTTTTATAAAAAATAACCCCAAAGTTTGAAATTTTTAGAGGTGAAACAAAAAAATTTTTTTAAAAACAGGGCAAAGTAGTTTTGGTTTGCTCAAAAAATTTTTTTTTGCATAAAAGGTGAATTTGTCACAGGTTAGCGCCTGTTTTGAACATTTTTCATTGAAAAGTAAAAAAAAAAAAAGAAAGGTAATACATAAGCACTGTAACCTGTATTTGTCCATATTTTTGCTTTTTTTAAGATTTGATAAAGAGAGACGCTTTTATGCCCTGCCCAACTTACATTCCTTTGGTTGAATTAAGGCATGTAAAATTTCAAGGACATATGGACTATTGTTACAAATAACGATAACCGTGGAGCGAAACAGCTACGGGTCTAGTTTACAATACTTTCAAACTTTTTTTCCCCAAACCCCCCATAAAACTCTCACAATTTAAACCCTATGTCCATGTCCATTATTAAAAGCGAATCTTGATGTTTTGGGACTGCACTAATTTTTTTAAAAAACTGCATCGTGGCTTTTTTTCAAAATTGGATGATATCTTACCTTAAGTTTATGTAATCTAAAAGCTAAAATATAAAAATTTTACAGCTTTCAAATAGTATTCATGATTTCAAATTTTTTAGTATCTGTTTATTTTATTAAAAAAATCAAAATAAGTACACCTACTAATCAATACATTTTATTAGGAAAGGCAAGTTTTGAAGATTTCTGTCCCGTCTGTAAAAAGTATAAGAATGGACCTAAAAAAGATGCTTGACACTATGTCGAAAGCGAAAGAGGCCTATGATAGAAATCAGAGAGGGTAATCGTTTACAGAAAAGAAACGAAATATAATATATATTCTGCAAGTAACAAATTTTTTTTACTTAAACAATCAGAGGTTTATTTTAAAATTTAAAAATTAATTAGATTTTTTCTTTATGTAAATAAACACTTTTTAACAAAATATTTACCTGGGGAAAAAATGTAATACTAAGTAAACAACTAATTGAAAAAAATTTTTTAAAGGTTGGGGGGAATACCTTCGTTATATGTGTTTTACCTACGTTTGTAGTATTTATTTAATTTTTTAAAAAATTTTTATTTTTTATGATTTAGGTTTTATCCTACAAAGGAAAATAAATATACTTCCACAACCAATTTAAAATTTATTGAGCAAATTCATTCTAATTTCATCATTTAGTGCTTGAGGGTTTTTTTACACTGAACTTTGTTGTTTAGCTTCACAATACCAAACTTAGGTTTAAATATTACTTTATGTTTGTATCATTTTGAACAGAAAAGATATTGTCCCAAGAAACATTCAGACATTAAAAGGGGAAGGAAATGGACCAATTTCCCTCTTTGGTCTATTCTTCCAGCTAATACAAAATTTTAAAAAACTACAAAAATGTAAAATTTGTTTCTTTATGTTTCCGTACACTTAGTGTTGTGTTTAATTTTTTATTGCATTAAGTTAAAGATATATTATGCTTTGTTTTGTAGAATTATATGTGATACAACGCTACACAATCGTTTTTTTGTGATAAGCAGCATGATAGCAGTCAAACAAGTCTTTATAGACTAGTATGGGCTTTGTTATAGACCGGATAATGCCGAGCATTGATGGAAACCCATGTATCTTCATAAAGAAGACAATTTCTTAAAACTATATGCAAAAAAGAAGAACCGGTCCAGGTAAAACCTCCCTTGTTTTATTTATTATATTTGCAAATTGTACCCAAACCTTTGGACGTGTGTAACCGATTGTGTCTAAAATTAATAAACTTTTTGTCTTTGTCTTTGATAAAAATAAACCATATATTTAGTCACAAATTTGTATTTAATTTTACATCTAACCCGTCTCTTTCTCCCCACCCCCCCCCCGGCAATTTTCTTTTTAAAGTCCTTACTTTTTAAAAGGGGAACCCCAGCTGCTTGGGTTGGGCCTTAAATCTGTTTCTGATTTAGGCTACCAATATTGGCCTAAAAATAATTTTGGACTATAAGAAGGCGGAAAAGCTATACTTAGCCGCAGAGTCAAAACAATTTTATTCATAATAATTGTGTAATACCATTTTTCTTACAAAGAACAACATAATGTCGATTTTTGAATAAAAAAAAGTGGACGTAACAAAATATTTTAATCAAGTAAACCTAATCCGACCCTGAATAAGGAAAATATTTATAACTAGATAATGCCAAAATATAGGATGATTAATTATAAAAAAAAAAAAAAAAAAAAATATATAAATATTTTATATATATATATATATTTTATATATATATATATATATATATATATATATATATAAATATATATATATATATATATATATATATTATATATATATATATATATATAATATATATATATATATTTTATATATATATATATATATATATATATATATATATATATATATATATATATATATATATATATATATAGTTTTATTATTTAGTGTTCTTGGGTTTAAAGGCAGATAAAACAAAAATTTTTTAAATAAAATATAATTTTAAATTAACGTTTCCGGCTCTGTAGTATGAGGCCTTCATCAGAACGTCTGCAAATATAAAGAGAAAAACACAATAGAGCTGTGGCTAATTTTCAAAAATTAATATAGTTACCTTATTATAGAAAATTTTTAGTAGTCAGTGTTTAACCCAAAATTTAACATTTTTAAACGATCACTCAAAAAGTTATTGTATACAAATATTTCAAACATAGGGACAAAAATTTAAAATTTCTTAATATGAGTATTATTTTTTTTTTTTTTTTTTTTTTTAAAATTAAGAATTTTTTTTTTCTTTGTAAAAATAACGATAGCGACATCTATATTTTTCCAAATATATGTTAATGATTAAATAAAATTTGGGGAGTTTTTTTAAAAAGTTTTTCATGGTAGAGTATCAATTTATTATTGTTAAAAGGTGGGATTTAGAGATTTAAGTATTTTTGTTGTTTAAAATTTTTTTTTTAAAATATGTTATTCTTTATTATATTTAAATTTAATAGTTACGTAATATCCCAGAAATAAACCCGAGGTTTTTGTAGTATAATTTGTTTAAATTTTTGATCATTTTTTTGTTTTTGTTTTTTTTTCGTTTTTGTAAATCATTTCCAAATTCTTTTTTTTGGTTTTTTTTGGTTTTCAGAATTTTGTGTATTGAATTTTTAAATGAATGGTTTTGTTCTTGTGTGTGATTTGTGAGACCCGTTTTGTTTTTTTGTCGTATTTGTGCTAAAGTCTTTTTTTTCAGATACTGGCTAGTTTCCAATGTACACTTTTTGGGGCAGTTTACGGGGATCCCAATTATCTTTTATTTCAATTTTTCTTTAGATAACTAAAGTTTTGTTTAAGAAAGCCCCTTATGAGCCCCCTGTTATTTTTTTCTTCTTGAATAGTTTTTGCAGGTTTTCAGATAATTTTGGTACGTACGGTAAAGAAAATGAGTTGTTTGTCTATTTATTTTGTGTAATATAAAAATTGATGAATATTTTTTTTAAAATTTTAGGGGTATAAGATGTTCTGATAAATTGATCTGGCATTTTTTGGCTTTGAGCCTTCTTCAAAATTAGGAAAAAACAAAAAAACCCCTATAACGGCTGATGCCTTTATCAAAAAATTTTTAAAATTTTGGGTGTCCATGTTTGTTTATATGTATAAAATAATCGTTTAGTGATCGTTTAAAAATGTGTGTTTATGTTGAATTTTTACTGACTACTTATGGAAATTTCACTAATAAGGTAATATTAATTTTTGTAATTACCGCAAGCTCTATTGTGTTTTTCTTTATATTTGCAGACGTTTGATAAAGGGGCCTCATACTAGAGAGCCGAACGTTAATTTAAAATTATATTTTATTTAAAAATTGTTTTATTTTTTTTTTTAAACCCAAGAACTAAATAATAAAACAATAAAAACAAGGCAAAGAAAGAAACACTTCTTCAAACTTTTGACCATACAACATGTCTCTTACTTCCATTAACGGAAACGACACAACCTTGATTTGTTCAATGGAATACCTATATATTTTTTAAAATTTTGATTCTACAAATTATTTTTGATATAAATGTATATTATGTCCTATACCATCCTGCTAGTTTTTGAGAAATGGCGATTAAAGATGTCCAACCTACCGCATATTATGCAATTATGGGAAAAACAAATAAATGATATAAAAATTATTATGTTTAATTTAATTTTTTCGCAGGCTCTATCTGTGGAGGTCATAAAAATACTTTGGCTTTACGGAAGTGCTGGAAAATTGACTTTTCAATATTTACTTCAATGTTAAATGCAACACCCTGTATATTTTTTATTTGATTCTGGGTTATTCCTGATATAAAATCTGTATAATATCCTATCCTATCTTGTAAGTTTTTGAGAAAATAGCGATTGAAGATGTCCAAACGACTGCATATTAGCAGTATAGGGAAACAAATAAAGTAAGAAACATTTAATATTTTTTTAATTTAATTCTTAATTATTTTAATTAACTACTTAAATAAAAACTAATATTAAAATAACAAAATTGCTCCAAAGAGACGGCCTGAATTATTTTAGGCTTATTAATTTTCTAACATTTATTTGTTTTCCCCTATTACTGCATAATGTGCGGTCGTTTGGACATCTTTAATCGCCATTTTCTCAAAAACTAACAAAGATAGGTATAGGATATTATATAGATTTTATATCAGGAATGACCCGTAGAATCTAAATTTAAAAAATATATAAGGATGTTGCATTAAATTTTGAAGAACATTATTAGAAAAGTCAGTTTCACAGACTTCAAAAACTGAAGTAGTTTTATTATGACCTCTACAGATAGAGCCTGCAGAAAAAATTAAATTAAACTTAATAATTTTTTAAATCATTTATTTGTTTTCCCATAAACTGCATTATGTGCGGTAGTTGAATATTTAATCGCATTTTCATAAACTAGCAAAGATAACGTATAGGTATAATTTAGATTTATGTCAGAAATGATCCTTCGAACCAAATTTTGAAAACATACAGGGTGTTCCATTAAAAATCAAGTTGATGTCGCTTCCGGTAAAGGAAGTGATAGGCACATCTCATAATATCCAAAATCGGCATCTTATAATATAATATGGTCATTCTAAAATTTGAAAGCCATATGTTTTTATTCAAGAAAAATAAGGGCTGGGTAGTGATTTCTGTTGTCACCGGTATATATATATATATATATATATATATATATATATATATATATATATATATATATATATATATATATATATATATATATATAATATATATATATATATTATTATTATTATTTATATATATATATATAATATATATATATATATATATATATATATATATATATATATATATATATATATATATATATATATACATATATATATATATATATATATATATATATACGAAAACATATATGTAAATTTTATAAATAAACTAACACTTCTCCCAAGGCTTTCAAGCATAATTTTACGCAGCCGTCAGATGTCGTTTTCATCGCGCACTGTGCCAATACTTAAGAATAAATATGAAGTAAGACAAATGATCATGTCCTTTTATTGAGCCTGTTTTGTGGGCTGGTAGGTAAATGTGGTAATTTTCCTTATTAAGTAAATAAAATCCTACCTAAATTTTTTGTTTTTGTTAAAATTCTAGAACACCCTCTAAATGTACGGTATTACGGCCCCGTTTCGTGTGTTTCGTCTAAAATGTGCAATTTTAGAATGTTTCCTCCACTTGTGTAGCAAACCATTGTCATACCAAATTTCAAATTTCTACCCTTCCGTAAGTGCCCCAGAATATCTCCGAGATCATTACATACCAAATTTACATTTTTGTGTGCTACGGACCAAAGTTATGAAGTGGGGAAATTACCTGGAAACATTTCGTGTACAATAAACACATTTGAGCGGTAGGCCGGAACTCTGGCCCGGTGCACTACCGCGCGTCTAGGGTTCGATAAAGAATTTGTTCTTGACAATGGCTAAAACGCTTGTGACACAAAACGAAAGCAGCTAACCTTGGAGATAGTAAAATTCTAAAAGCAGCATTTAATTTTTTAATTTCTTCGAAAGCTACACTAAAATCACCTTTGCTCTTTATTTACTTTATAAGGCTAAATTTAGTGTGTAACTGATAAAGTCACAGCAATAGAACTTCCGTTACCTTCAATAAACTTATTAGCTATTGAAGTTTATGCCACGACTAAACTCAGCCCAAGTCATGAGATACAGGGGCTCATTAATATCTTTCTCCCTGAATGCCAGCATGCAAATCTTCTAGTCGATATATTATATAATCTGGTACTTTGATGTTAACAGGGCGCCAGTACAAGTAATTTACAATATTATTTTATAAATTATATCAAGGTCTTGACCTATCTTTGTTTTTGTATACAGGGGCCCTTCAATACTATGGGGTACGGTAAAATCTAGAATTACATAAGGTTTAATGGGTATAGAAATTAATTTAAAAAATAATCGGACAATCATAAATTTAACCTTTAAATGGTATCGTACGTAAAATTACGTAGTTAGGTATTTATTTTCATATTGGAAGTTCTTCGTCTCTAAATTTTTTTGACCTGCCACTTATGGTTAGCTAAAAGTCTTTACAGTGAATCGCTAAACCAGCTAGTTTGGCGTAGGCGTTGTATTGGTAGTACCTAACGTTGTTTGCGGGTTATTTCATAAATTATACGTGTTGTTACTAATAAGCGCCTAAACATATATGCTTTTTACGTATCGATACCAAGGCATGTCTAGTCAAAGTTTGTACTCGGATCATCTACTTAAGGAAGCATTGGACAACATAGATGATGGTCTTGTAATAAACGGAGAACTATTAAACAATCTAGTCCCTATAGCCAATACTGCAGAAGGATTTCAGAGGATCGTGTAGCGACTGATTTCAACAGATATGGTGTGAAGATAAACTACTAGAAGACAAACGCTAATTGTCAGTAAGAACGATGTCGGCAACCTACAGCTTACTGCCAACAATGTAGCGCTTACAATGGCCGAGACAGTCACAGGCCTAGGCTGCACTTTAAGTAAGGACTGGGACCACTTTCTAGAAATAAGATGCCGAATCGAAAAAGCAAGGGGTGTATTCAATATGATGCGTAAGTTACTCCGCAACCTATCCTTCAATATCCAGAATCAAATCAGGATTTTGAGATGTTATGTCATTGTACTCTCTCCCGGCAGAAACATGGGCCCTTACCGATGCCTCATCTAAACGCATAGATGCGTTTGAGATGTAGTGCTACCACATCTCAAACTTAGAATCCCATGAATTTGTCACGTATCAAACGAAACCTTGCAACGGATCGGTGGAGAACTAGAATATCGTAAAAGCGTCAAACGCAGAAGAATGGAGTACTTTGGACATATTATGCGAAATGAAAATTCTACCTGCTTTAACTTATCCACAAGGAAAGATAGAGGGTCAGCGGACTGAATGACATCCACAGGTCTATTTAGAGTGGCAGGGAACAAAGTAATATGGTCCAATGTAATAGCTACATCCACAGCGAATAGACACCTTAAAAGAAGAAGTCAAAGTTTGAACAGATAAAGAGCTAGAAAACTATTATAGGAAAATGATAAAAGAAAACAAAGGATACTTTCAATAGAAAGTATTTAGACAAAGAAAGTGAGTCGAAGGTAGCAGTGATCCAGACGACAGCTGGTTGAGTGGAGTCAAATGTATACTGCTCTGACAAAATCCGGACTAACAAAAATAGAGAACACGATAACGTTCCATAGCTTGGCAACCTCACTGATTAGCTTAAAATGTTTTAGTAGACCTTAGAGCAATAATAGAGAAATTAAAGGAAGAAACATAAAAAAGCAAACAAAAGTTACTTAAGCTACTGTCATTTGTGTCCCTTTCAAAAGAAGGATGACCACCACTTACTATCTAAGATGCAGAAAGCCTGTGTGTGATGCCCAATAAAAAAAAGAAAAGAAAGATGTGCACAAGTTGTACTTGTACCATTTGTCATTTTAAAATACCTATTTTAGTATTTCTATACGAATTATATTTTCTATTGTAATTTTGCTTTTAAAAATACCTACCTTTTACTAAAAAATAATTGTATTACTTTAATTATTATGTTTAATCTATAAATACACACAAACATAATTTGTAATACATGCAGTAAAAAATAGTATCGATACCAATACAAGATCGCCAAATATCGATATCATTCGAGGGTTAACAAAACATAAGGTTTAAAGCACAATAAGTAACCAAAATATATTGTTTTAACACCTGTAGTTTATATAATTATAAAAAATAACAAAATATTAATAAATTTCCGCCAAGTTATTATCAGCTGCTATAATAGCAAATTTTGTTGTTAAATTATTAAAACACCCACGCAATGCTCTGCAACAAATTATTAGGCGTTAGTGGTTAAATAACTTTTTGACTTCTAGAAAAATGCAGACTTTTAGGACTATTTTCCTAAGAAATAAAAGTAAAACGAGCCATTACCGCCATATTCGCAATTTGAAATTGGGTCATTTGACACTGCTCCTGATTAGAAACATTTGGAGTTAAAGTTTTTATTTCGGTTTAATTCCTTTTTAGTGCAGCAAGTGCTACGTTCTTAATGGACCAAATGGCTCCTTGCTCGTTATGAGTTTAGCGAGATACTAAAAATATTCAGTTTATTTTTGTTTAAAAAATGCGCAACATTTTTAATACGAAAGTCTGCAGTTACTTTCATAATCGTATACAAATAAAAAAATTTATTGAAAAAAAATATTTACTTAATAGTGAAGTAGGTTTGTTTTTCGTAAACTGTACTAGGCTTTATGGAATATAGAATATAGAATATTTAACACCAATATTAGAACTACAGTAATCTCTGGCATGCTGTGTATATTAGTTTAATTATTATTTAAAAAATGTAAACTCAAAACCTTTAGTACAGGAAATGGGGCATTTTGGCTAAGAATTTTTTTGTTCTGCATGGATTTACCTGATTTTTTCACAGAAGGTTGGGAATAGCCCAAGGATCAAAGTTTATATCATGCCGAGGTGTGCTTTTATCCTGGGGGTGGTTGCCACCCCATCTTGGGGGTGAAATTTTTAATTACATTTTAACTACAGAAATCGATAAAGAAAGTAATTTTAAGTTAAAAATGTTCCATACATTTTTTTCGTAAAACTAATATTTTTCCGAGTTATTCGCGATCGAAAGTAAAAGATTTTCGACGAAAAAATCGACGTTTTTAATGGGTTTTTCACGAATAACTCTTAAAATATGCATTTTATCAAAAAAACTGTGAAAAGCAAAATTGTAGCCTATAAAAAAACTAAAAAAAAATGTTTAATTAAAATTTCTCTACAACTAATACAGACCGAGCTACGGCTTGTTAATGGTTAGCTTTTGTTCGTCAAATGCTAAATTTGAAAGATTTATTAGCCAAGTAGCGGGAGAAGTTTGCATTTTTCAAGAAAAACATATAGGGTCTTTTTAAAAGTATATTATAGGACCTTACTTTTAAAACAAAAGCATGGTAATTGAGCAAGTTATGATAAAAATAAGGTCGGTTCCTACTTTTTTCTACGAAAAGATCATTAAAAACAACCCCCTAATTCCCCTCTTAATTAAAATGGATCTGTACCCTTCTGCGATTCTTTTTATATATGTACTATTAATACATCCTAGAAGTTTAGCCAAATTAAAATGCTTAGTTTTAGAAAAATTTGAGCTTAAAGTAAAAAATAAATTTTTGCAATTTCATAAAAATAGCCATTTTCTTCAAAATAACTCCAGCAATACTGAAGATACGAAAAAAGTGCTGAAGTACCAAATTTTAGCTTTTTTAATAACAAAGACTTTTCATTACATAGATTTTTCTGTACAATAAATATTTGGCCAGATATGGCCGTTTAAAGCCTCTATTTACGAGCGAGCACCACCTTATTCTAGCCCTTTAAACCCTACAAAATTATTTTTGAAAAAACATTTTATCATTAAAACTAAAGGAGCTATGTTCAAAAAACCAATCAATTTTTTTTTCAAAAATTCGAATAGCCCACTTCGGAGTATAATATTCTATAAAACCGGTATACTTTATACTCTTACCGGTATGATTTTTGTGTGTAATTCTACTTTCTTTCTCTATTTATGTATATCTATTAGATTGGTTTATTGCAATGTTGTAAGGGGTGGTTTTTAAGGATTAAAAATTTGCAAAAGAATGAAGTTGGTAATATTTCAGCCAGTAATATTTTTAGTTAATAAATCTGTCAGATAATAATTTTTGGAGATAAATCTTTTTAATCAAGCCAAAAAAGGGTTGATTTATAAGGGTCAAAAGTTGCGAAATAAAAATTAGTACAAAATTTTAAGCAACATCATTTAAAATTAAATCACTATGGTAAATTAATAAATTTTTTTTGGTAAATATATTTTTTTTTCTTTTAAACTCTAAAGGGGTTGATTTTTAAGGGTTAAAATATTTTAAAATTGTATTCCCAAAACATAAAAAAACTCTACCCACCCTTTTGGTTTAAAATTTATTCTATAAGTTTTGACAATTAGGGATAATTTTCAATTAAAAAAAAAAAGCGCACATATTATGAAACAGAATTTAAAATAAAAGGTTAGGAAGCTTCAATTCCAAATTTTTATGCAAATGATGCAGGACAAAAATTGCGAGGTTTTGCCATATTTTTCCCCATTTCCAAAATTGATATTTGTATTTTTGGGGTTTTTTGGGGGTTTTCTTTTTTTTTGCAGGGATCTGCAAGTTCATATGGGCCCAAAAGGGCTGGACCGGGTCAGTCCTCATACCCCGGGACCCGGACCAAGAGGGTCCCATTTTCCAAAAAGTAGAAAGGCGAGTAACCCAAATAAAACAGACTAAAACTATAATTATGTATCATCAAATCGTTTTAATTTGTCCAAAAAAATTTTTTTGTAAATCTCATAAGGGGTGGTTATTTAAAGGTTGAGTTATGGTAGTTAAATATTTATTATACCGTAAACTGTTAAAATATTTTTTTTCTACAATAAAAGCGTTATTTAATAATTTTTAAATGAAAAAAAAAACATTTTTCTTGTTATTTCGTTATTAAGGGTAATTTTTAAGAGTTGAAACGTTATAAATATAATGTTAGATATAACTTACGACATAAAAATAGATTCATTCTACATATTTAGCTATGATTTTAATTTACATAAGGTCTATTTCTATAGTTTTTTAATATTTTTTTATGGGGGGTTTTTTAAAATTAAAAAAAAAAGCACACCCTAAGCAAATATAAACTTTGTTTTAGAGGGTGACAGCAAATTAATTTCAAATTTTCATAAAAATTAAAACTGTACAAAAAAATCCGGAGGTCAAACACCTTTTTTGTCCCCATTCACTGTACTACTTGTGTTGAAACAGAGAAATCCTGCTTTGATTTTTTAATAAACTGTTAAGTTTTTTCCTTTGCTTCTAACGGCGCACAGGGAAAAACAAAATTATGTACACTTACAACCGAATAGCACAATCATGTTCCACGTTGCGTAAAAAGACAGCCAATTCTTATTCTTTACTAATGAGCGGCGAAGTTCTGCGAAACAAAGAGTTACTTAACCGTATGGGCGTTACTTTTGAGAATGACCTTAAGTGGCACAAACACATTATATCCACATTAGCTTTAAAAGAGCTCTGATCCCACTTTTAAACCAGAAGATCTATGTATTCTAAGTCGGATCTTTCTTAAAATACCGTGGCCCTGTATGGGTAATGGCGACTCCCACAAATTTTAACGACCCCATTTTTACAAGAAAGCTTTCTTCTCTTGCCCATTGATAAACTGTGAGGTTTCTGTCGCTGCAAATCCCTTTACACTTTATCTAGAATCTAGGAAAACGTTGCTTGACACATTAATGCGGAGGGTGGATTTCCATTTTTTATGGTCATGGTTCCATAATATAGTTATTTTCCTAGACATAGGCGCAAAGCGATATTCTTCCGCACGCGACTGTTGCCCGAACGACGCGCGAGTTCGGGCAATCAGTCAAGTGCGGAAAAGTCACTTTAGCAAGCGTTAGGAAAAAATTTTCCACGAGCGTCAGATAATACCAATATATTAAAGCAATGATTATTTTTAAATATGTTTAACTGAAAGAACTACTACAACATATTTATAAATGGGAATTATTTGTTGATAACATTTACAACAAAAGAACAGTTATTAGCATATTGTAAATTAATTGCAGAACCTGTAATTTCATTTAGCGGGTGGCTTATGGAAGCGCTTATTGTACGGCTTGATGAAGGTTGACTTAGCTCAGGAGGGGGGTTGTTCATGGTCAATATTTTATTCGACATATCCTTTTCTGATTTGTGATTTAATGTAGTTTCAGCTACAGCCGTTGATTTCCAGCCCCAAGTTGCTTGACATTGGTAATTCCTTCTCCAGAATCCGAGTGTAGAGGACACATTGCGTACTAGCATGCTCCTTGTTGCACTGGCAAAAAACGTCTGTGGGTATGTGGTTTCGCAAATTTGCATATTTACGGTACAATTGCAGATAAAGTCCTTATTTGTTTCATCGGACACTACAAAGATTCTGGAAGTGTTATTTTACTGTCAGGAATTTTCACCACTATCAAATTTTCATTATCCTGTATGCCATCAATCATTATTTTTGTAAGTTCATCCTCCTACAAGCACCGGCTAATCCAAAATTGTAGCAACTTTTATTAGAAGGTAAATATTATCAGGTGACTTCTTTCATGAATCTGAAACTTCTTTGCTGAAAGTTTTTGATTTTGTTGGCCGGTATCCCACGTTTTGGTGTTTAAGTAGTGATATTAGCTTGAAATATGAACTTAAATCAAGGTTTCTTTTCACTTTGAGGACATATTTTAACATAGAGTACTTACTCCATAAAGTATTAGGTTTATATGTTTTTGCAAACTGCAAAATAGGCCAAGAACACTTCTTCTTTAATACTTTGTCCCCTTCTGAGCACCAGTTTTCGAAATGACTATATTGATTCTCATATTTTTCACATGAGATTTTGCTGGCAATAAATTCAAACTTACGGTATTTGCTTGCATCCAGGACAGAATCTGGTAGCTCCTCATCGGAACTACTCATTTTAAATAATTATTTTTGTCGGATTTTTATTTAATTAAAAAAAGATACTATGACGCCCTTTCATTAAAAATGCTTGTTTGTATTGAAATTCATTTGTGCAATTGCTTGTTCATATGGAAACGAAGAAAAAATCTGAAATGTGTTAAAATCACCAAGATTACATATTGTTGCTTGACTTGTCATAATCATTTATTATTATTATACACGGTAATTAAAAAAATGTTTTTTTTTTGTTTTTTAGTTGAAATATTGAAAATAACGAAGTAACAAACAAAAAAGAGAATAAACAAAAACTTGCAATGGCTTCGTATATTGCATGAAAGAGCCTACAATTACTAAAATACATATAAATCTTGCTTACCTGTAAGATTTTAGAGTAGTTTTACTTTTCCGCACGCCGTGCGGAAAAGTGCAACTTTGCGCACTCAAATGCGTGCGGAAAAGTTCACTTTTCCGCACGCTCGTAGGAAAAATATATTTTTTAAAAATAAAATATAAATTTTCTCTATTTTTGCTGATGCTTTATCCTGTCTTTTTGGTATTTTTAACCCATTTTTTCAGGCTTAAAAGTTTCTGTGAAATCAATTTTAACTCTGAATTCGTGTTCCGGAGAAAAAATTTTTTGGTATAAAGAGGAAAAATGAACCAAAATTAAAAGATACGAAAAAAAGTCATTCCCAATAAAAATTCTGCTTGTCGAAAAAATATGAACTACAATGAGAAAATAGATTATATCAACATTTTTGCAAGTACGCATTTTACTACTTTTACTTGAATAATACCTAAACATTACTAAATATTAATCAAAATATATATACAATGGAAAAAATGAAAAAAAATGTAAATGTAAAATGCGTACTTGCAAAAATGTTTTTTTTTCTTTTTTTCCTAAATTTAAATATTTTTCAGTGAGTTCGAAATCAAGATAAGAAATAAATTTGAAGCAAGATTTTTATTTATCATTTCTTGTTAAAAGGCCAAAAACCGACTGTTTGCTCTTGTTTGATTTTATGTTTTTGCATTTTTGAGACGCCCTGTATAATAACCATCTATTTTCTTATTGTAGTTTATATTTTTTTGACAAGCAGAATTTTTTATCAAGAATGACTTTTTGTCGTATCTTTCAATTTTTGCTCCATTTGTCCTCCTTTTAACCGCATCCGCGGACATACTGTATATAGCGTATGTAAAGTACAGACCAATTTAATTCTTTTTTGTAGTTGTATTATTTATTTATTCATTTAGTTATTTATTCCTGAACAAAGGGGATACAACAGGTATGTAAGTACCCACTAGGGTATCCACAAATTTACAATATTAAGCATTTCTTAAAAAACGTTTTGGTATGCAAAATGAAAACTAATGCTAAAGAATACAAAGGTGGTAAAAACATTTAAAAACCCTTTTAAAAAAAAATAAAAAAACAGAAGTACCGAAAATTACCTCTATGGATTTAAATATTTTTTAATATAGCTTTTATTTGAGATAATGACCTTGAAAAATAGTCTATTTGATCGGCACACATATTAGAGGAAAGTACCCTAATTTCGGATACCATTTACAATTAGTGTCATATTTTTCACCTAATAACACATTTTAAACTTTTATCTACTCAAAAATACTTGCAGAGTAATATAGAAACTAATTTTATTATTATATACAATTTATTGAAAATCTTTTTTACAAAAAATATTGTTCAATAAAATTAGTGCTTTTGTATGTAAAAATTTTAGGGCTCCTAATTTCGGATACCCTATCCGAAATAAAACCCATTTTGTTCATCATAAGAATAGTTACACATCTTGACAAAAGTCGCAAATATAGGTTTTCTTCTTATCAGCTTTGGCGCACATCTCATGACACCACTTGAAGCACTTTATACACCTTATCCACTTCTCACCGTGTGTATCTTTGGAATATAAACTGTCACAAAACATACATTCTGTGTCTCCATCTTCATCGTCTACATTCATATCAGAATCATCATCCAAAATAAGGTCATCACCAGGATCTGACATGTCACTACTACTCGATTCAATTTTTTTCTTTTGATTCTTTTGGTGTGGAGTTTTTTTTCTGTTGACTTGATTTAATTCGTTGCTTATTTTTGGTTTCTTCTCTTTCAAATACTTTTTTCTTTCTTGTTCGGCTACACTTCGTTCAAGTTCATCTTTATAAGGTGTACTAGTTATTATCCAACTAGAACCTTTTCAAAGATTTTTTTGTTTGTTTGTGAGGTATAACTGCAAGAAGGCAGTGGACTAATATCCTCAGCTCTTATCATAGTTGCCGTAGTTTCAGTTGCATTTCCATTGGATGATTTATTTGTTAAGTTATGTTTTGGAGGTGTTCTTTCGATAATGCTTTGTGGTTCTGGTCTTGACTGACCTCTTGTTGGTAATACTTCCCCATGATTTTGATTTATGGGTGGTGGTGTTCTTTCTCTTTGTCTCTCCATTATAAAATCGTGATCAGAAAAGTTATTTCTATTAAAAGGATATATTCCAGATTTGCGAAAACCATTCGCGGAAATTTCTGCAGTAGCACTTTTCAAATATGCCGGGCACATAAGCTTACAAATTTGATATGAGTTTATGGTGCGTCCAGGATTTTGCCTTAACCACATCTCAATGTGTTGCGAATAATATGTTTTAAATGGTGACATAAAAGACAAATCTAGAGGTTGTAGTTTGTGTGAACTGTGCGGCGGAATACACAAAATTGTAACGAAATTTACACGTCCTGCTTCTATCACATCTATATTTTTTGTATGGCTGTAGTGACCATCAAGAATAAGCAGCACTGGGTCTTCACGGGATGGTTTAACGTGGGCTTCGAAGTGCTGTAGCCATTGGGAAGAAATATGCTGCTGAATCCAACCTGATGGGTGGCAAGCTGCAATAGAGCCAGGCGGCGATCCATCTAATAAGTCCGCTTTCATGTTCTTTCTTAGAAACACGAATAATGGAGGGACAAACCCACCAGCAACATTCATAGAGATCAAACGCTGTTAGAATAACACCGATACGTCACGGTTTTATACGGGTTTGCCATATGAGACCGTGACGTATCGGTGTTGTTCTTACAGCGTTCGATCTCTACAAAATACAATAGTAACTAATGCGCCTCTTTCAGCCGCGGTAACAGATCCAACCTGTTTTTTTCCTTTTAATGTTATAACACGACTATTCTTGGACTGAACCGTTGTTATGCCGCTTTCATCAACGTTATAAACTCTTGCGGGGTTGAAGTTAACTTTTTCCAATGACGTTTCAAAAAGATCAAGAATCTGAAGCTGATATTTTCTGGGGTAAATCCCTTAATTGGCTTTCGAAATTCCTTGTGGTTTTCAAAAAGGGACAAAACTGCGTTTGCCTCATAAACCCCCCTTAACCATTTTTACCGCAGATTCGGCATGGGCAAATGGATGACAAAGACCATTTCGTAAAGCTATTTGATATGCAAGTCTTTTGTATCAGCGGTCCCAATTCCGTAAAACGCCGGTCCATTTCTAGGCAATACGAGACTAAATTTGCTTCCATTTCTGCAAAAGTACGGGTCTTCTTCCAATTTTAACAGCAACCAGCGCTCCGGAATTTTATTTTCTTGCTTAACATAATCTTCCAGAGTTGATTTCGGAACGCAAAACCTTCGAGGCTTTAAGATCCCCATTTCCTTTCCCCTGACGGCACGGATAGCACGTATCATTCGGTCTGGATCCCATTGTTTATGTTTTTAACTTGTTTTTGGCATTTTCTTCTGAAAAGAAACAAAAGTTTTTATGCTAACATGATCCTCAATTTAAGGTTCCTAATTTCGGATATCCGAAATTATGGGACTTGTACTATCCGAAATTAGGAACTTTTTATTTTTAAGGTTAGGGCTCTCTAATTTATATGTGATTAAAATCTGCTTTAAATTAATAGCAAAATCAAATAAAACAGGTTTTTAGCTTACCCTTGCCAAAAGAACAAACTTCAAACAGGAATAAAAACACGAAAAAATAGGCTTTGAAATACGACCGAAAAAAAACTGCACAATAACGTTTGGTGGTTTTGGCACTGCCATCTAACGGGGAGCAGCTCTACCAGCGAAACAATTTAAGATAATGTTCTCTGTGATATTCAGCGTGACATACGTATAGGTTTCTGTTCGCAAATAAAGAAACTTTTTTAGATACACCGCTATCCGAAATTAAGACACTATCCGAAATTAGGCTACTTTCCTCTACTATTTTATTATTCTGCACGGAGGTGAATTCTGTCCCGTACTTGTACTTCAGAATGGTAGGAAAGATAGTCCGTTTACCCTTAGAGACCTCTGGGGAGCATTGTGAGATATTTTTTGCAGTATGCAAGGGCACTGTCTTAACACAAAAGTGTTATTCTCAGATAACAACAATCATTATTCAAAGAGTAATAATTGTTAAGTAAGTAATATAATATGTTTAAAAATTTAGTTATAATATATCTCGAAAAAGTATAATTTTTATTTTACGTATAAAATATTAACAGAGGAAAAAAGTTACCACGATAAGTGTTAGGTTGTTATTTTCCAAGTAGAACAAGCAAAGATGCTTAAGGCAAAATTCATTTTCTATGTATAGCGTATAAGTATAAACCTGTTTTATGGTATCAAATATTAAAACAGAGTAAACCTTGACTGTACAGCTTATAACGTTCTTCAAACAAAGAGATTAGTTATGACGTTTCATAATTAATTCTGATTAGTTGAAAATTAGCAGACTGATAAATACGATTATTAACAAATAATATAAACTGCATAGTAATATGTCATACATGTCAAGTGGAATAATAATATAAGCAGCAATTAAAACACTGATTATTAGTAGCTTGTGGGTACGCAAATTAACAAAGAGGTAGGAAAATATAAATTTTTAATTAAAAAAATGTATTTCAATGCCTAAAAATATGTTTTTTATTTAAAGCTGACTCCAGGTACCATTTTAAACCTACGGTTTTTTGATATCCGGGTAGATGTTCATCTCATCAAGAAGCACCTATTTCGATGTCCTCGTGTGCACCTTCGATCAAACTAAACCGTTAACAGCTAGTTAGTTGAAGTTATCGAAAACATGTTATATAATATAATATAATATAATATAATATAATATAATATAATATAATATAATATAATATAATATAATATAATATAATATAATATAATATAATATAATATAATATAATATAATATAATATAATATAATATAATATAATATAATATAACATAATATAATATAATATAATATAATATAATATGTGCAATTCTAGTGCATGTTAATAGATTATTAAAAAAATATTTAATAATTAAGGAAAACCATTACCTACTTGCTACAAAAAAAGGTTACCGTTTTTCTTACAGCAAAAAATTACGAAATAAAAAAGTAATTTAATAAAATTAAATCGATCTACAAAAACGGGAAACTTAAAAATATAAAATAATAAGTTTTATATATACAACAAAAACAAAATTAAAAGTAGGTGCAAAACAAGTGGAAGGCCTACAGTTTTTTTTTAATTGGTGGGAGTACTTAAAAATATATCTATCAAATATAACAAAAAAATTAAAGGCTGTTAGGTAAAATTAAATATCCACTTTATTTTGTGTCAAATATTCCTTTTGCATCTTGATTTAATTTTACATTTAATGGCTGTTGCACAAACACATCTTGCAACCTGAAAGCTATCTGCAAAACAAGCAAAAAATATCTTTTTATTGGAATTTTCTAGTTTTAACTTATGAACTTGCTTGGTTTGGTAAGGATGGTTTAGATTTATTATTCTACTTAGTAAATAAAGAAAAATGCCTTTGTTAATACTTCCCCTTTTTCCTCAAAAAGCATTTTTTCTGCTTTAGTTTAGTTTTTCCTCCTTTATTTTGGTTTAACCAAAGGTTTATGTGGCTACAGCTTAAACACTTTCTTAATAAATAAGTGTTGCTCTATTAAAAGTCACTAGGAGGAAAAATTGTCCGGTCTTTTTTGGTGGTCAAAGGAAAGCTTTATGGAGAAAGTAAGGTCAACAGTAAGGCAATATGTTCTGTTTAAGATAAAATAACAGATACTTACTCTTCCACGAAGAGTCAATTTCAAAACATTAACGCAGTATTTTAGGTAGAGTATAGGATATACCCAAGGTACATAAGTTAAAAAATTAGAAATACTTTTTAGCTTTAAATAGATATTTGAGCTTGTGTAGGGTGCTGTGGCTGTTGACGTAATATTTTTGCAACAGTTAAAATTATTTTTAAAATAAACGACTAAAATAGTGCTTAGTTCTTTGTTCTGCGTATTTGGTTGTTTGTACGACATTTATCGTGATAGTAACGCGACAGAGAACCTAGTTGTGACTTTGTTCAAATCAACTAAACAATATTTTTGGTTTACCCCGTAATATTTGCACTATCCTAAGATGGTTTTTTAAACCAGGCCTAGAGACTGGCTTGAAAAAATAAATATTTGACGAAGAGGTATTTCATCACCAAATATAATTATTCGTTGAAAAACAAATACGTAATGAAAGAAAATAAAGTCATGATGTACCTCAGCAGGAACTTAAAGTTTCAACTAGGAGGATGAAAAACTAACTGTAGAAGAAATGCTTGTTAAGGATGCAGCATATCAGATTTTGACTAGTGATGAGCAACGCAAGACCAAGACCAAGACTGGGCTAGTCTTGGTCTTGGTCTTGCAAGCCTGGTCTTGGTCTTGGTCTTGGTCTTGGTCTTGGTTTCTTGATCTTGGTTTTGGGCCCACCACCCGGTCTTGGTTTTGGGTTTTGGCAAGAGTTTTGGGCTTGGTTTCCTTTGGGTTTTTCTTTTTTTTTTGATAGTAATAATTTAAAGTAAGTAATCTTGAGTAAAATATATTTTTTTAATACTTAAAAATAAATAAAGATGGAGACTATATTTTCTGCATTAAAATTATAAAATATGCCAATTTTAACCTTACACGTAAGTTTAAAATATAAAATTAAAAGGCATATTTTAAATGTAGGGGTTTATTTATTTATGCTTCATTTTTAGTTAAATTGAGACACAACCTGTTTTTATACATTTAGTGGCACATAGAAACATTTTGGTGATAGGAATTATTTAAATTTTCTTTGAAGAAGCATATAAAATTAAAAAAACAAATCTATGTACTGTGTGAGCAGAAAAAAAACTTTTAATTTCAACCAGATGTGAAATTCCGTGAAAATGATTCTAACATATAAACATTGGTTTCTGATAAAAAAAAAGTTATTCAGGAATCTTTTCAGTACATATAAACTTTTTATTTTTAAATTAATCAAACATTTGCTGTACAAAGTTTGTAAAAGTACTTTATAAACATTCTGCATATACAAGGTGGCTCAATAGTGTGACAAAGCCCAATATCTCTAAAACCGTTCATGATAATGAAAAACTAAATAGGTATACAAAAATTATAGAAAAAAAGACATAAAATGTATTTTTTTTTCTACTCCAGAATTTTCCGAAGAATCCACTACCACTTAAGAAAACTTCCTTATTTTAAGCTTTAAACATAAAATTAAAAAAATATGACGAAAAATCCATTTAAAAAAACACCAACCTGTATATTATGCTTTAAAATTGGTAACATATAGAAACAATGTCAACGTTAATGGTTTTTAGGAATAATTTTCGGTTTTGACAATAAAGACGTCATTATTATTCTTTTAGCATTGTTTTGCCTTTTCTGTCAAAACCGGAAGTGATATTTAAAATTCATTTGTATAAAAATTATTCCTATATGACATGAAAAATATATTTTTTATTAATTCTTCTCGTTTACATTTACATCTTAGTTTTAAAAAGGTGCCACTTTTTACAGTGTGGAAAAAAAATAATGTTTTTCTGAATTTTGAAAATTTTTGATCCACCCTGAAGGAGGCATTCGTGGATAGCTAATTTGAAAAAAAAAGAAAAACATTAGGAATATAAAAGTTATTTTCAGCTTTTATAACTTTTGTACCCCTACCTTTTCTCTGTAGTGAACGGTTTCGGAGATATCGTGCTTTGTCGGACCATAAAGTCGCAATCTCATTATTTTTAAAAAATGTTATTTAATTTACTCATTATCGTTTTTAAAGAACTGTACAAAATAACAAAGTGATCTATTTAATTATTGTTTCATTAAAGAAATCTGTTAGGTACTCTTTAAATAATTGCCTTTTTTGGCAGTTCTCGCCACATTTTTTGTCATTTCTGTATGAAATACATCTGTATATTAAATATAAATATTAAATATTATAATATTTTAAAAAAATGCAAAAGAGCAAGAGTGTTGCAAGTCGGTCTTGGTCTTGCGTAGTCTTGCACTCATTGGTCTTGGTCTTGGTCTTGGTCTTGCATACCTTGGTCTTGATCTTGGTCTTGCAAGCAAAAAGGCGGTCTTGGTCTTGGTCTCGGTCTTGGTCTTGCAGCAAGACCAAGACCAAGACTGCAAGGCCAAGACCGGTCTCGCTCATTACTAATTTTGACAAAGGTCTTAGTTATGACAAGAATTATAACGTAGGTGGCGCCAAGGAACTCAGGAAACTGGTTACAGTTAGGTATATGAAACAGATTCAACAAAGATATGTAGTGACTTTTTTGTGAGAGAATCGGATACTGCCTCCTTTAAATAAAATTAAGTGATTCCAGTATTTTAAAATTTAATCTAGCAATAAAAACTAATAGTACGGGATACGAATAAAAATAACCTTGATTCATCTGCTTACCGGATAAAAACATATTTTTTCAATATTATATATAAATATAATTATTGCCATTAGGTTGCTTTAAAAACAGGGTTAAGGCTATAATAAATTTAAGTTACCATTACTATTTTTTTAATACTTTCATCCATCTGCTTACCTAAAAAATCTCTTTTAAAAGTATAAAGCCTAAAGAATATGGGAACTTTGGGGCGTTTAACTTTTCTGGTAATAATTATTAGGTTGCCAAGTATTAACAGAAAAAAATTGTTATTATAATTTGCATCAATTTGATTACCATACATTTTTTTTACTAAAATAAAGATAATTTTATCACAAACCCGCTGGTATAGGGTAGCCTGCAAAAAATCGGTAAAAAATCATGGTTGAGTTTGAGTTTTTTTTTATTTTATATTTTTAAATTTTCAAGCAGTTCTATTTATGAATTTAAAAATAAAAAATATTGGTAAGGTATAAATGTAAATTAATGAATAATATTGAAATTAAACGGGTGTACCAAAAAAATGTAATATTCTCCTTAATTTTAAATTTTAAAAATTTCCAAATTTTCATTTAAAAAACTAAAAAAAGGTATAAATAGTAATGTAAATTGATAAAATTTATTAAAATTAAACAGAGTGTATGAAAAAATGTAATAATCTCGTTAATTTCAAATTTTAAAAATTTCCATTTTTTAATTTAAAAAATTGAAAAAAATAGATTTAGTGGTATATAAGTAGACATTTTTTTTTAATTTAAAAACTAGTTGAAAAAATATTTCATATGATATTCATAAAACTGCTATAGTTAATACGAATAAAAACCTAAATACAATATAAAGAAAAATGTTCATTAATAATTACATTATCCATTATTAATCATAAACCTTCCAAAAAATAACCGCATATAATTTACCATTCCTGGACATGAAACCCAATAATACCGCGCAGCCTTTATTTTTCCCTGTTTTTGCTGTTCAGTCATTATTTCGGAAAATTAATTATTACGGCGCAAAGAAAATGACAAGCAAAACAAAGAACTTAAAGTGTTGTTCCTACATGCTCGCCATAAAGCAGCTAAAAGGCTGGCAAAAACAATTTACGTCACTTTGCGTAAAAAACCAAAGACTTTTTATAAATTTTTCAGAAAGGGCTTTTACAGTTTTTTATTAGTATTTAAAAAACTACAAGCCTAAAGGAGCTCCTTGCATAAAATTTATTTTTTTCTAAAAACACGTTACATATCTTTTCATGGTTATTAAAAGACCATTTTTTAAATATGTTTTCTCAGAAAAAAGAAGTTTTGGCCTATTTACGATTTAAAGTTAGGTCTTTAGATTTATCGTTACACCAAAAACCCGTGTGACAATACAAAGGTTGCCAAGTACCAATACTAGTTTTTTCTTCTTCTTCTTGCGGTGCCATACTCTATTTTAGAGTGTAGGCGCCCTCTCGCACATATCTGTGTTGCGTACCAACTAGACACAGATATGGGGACCACCGGCCCGGGTCTTCTCGGCTAAGAGGCTGGTACGCTGCCACTACACACCACGCCATTAGTTTTTTACTTCGTTAATTTATTTTATTTAGAGCTAAAAGAGAAAATCCTTTGCGCTTCTTTATTTAGATTTAAGATAAATTGGTTTAATGTCTATTAAATATGCAACAAAATAAATAATAAGGATAATTACACCGTCAAAATCTATCGCAATTATCACAAAAAAAAATATTTTACAAATAACAGGTTAAAGCTCTAAAAACTGACTTTTGAAACCAATGCGAATTTTTTTTTATTGTCGTAACCACAGTTATAGTAGTATATATTAAATAATAATTGATATTTATAATATTTAAAATCTTGTAATAACTTAATTAAAATTCAAGTCTATTGCCTGCCGTTTAGTTTGTTGTAATTGCAAGCATCAGGTTTAATAGTGTGTACCCTCTGGGGATAGAGCATATAACAAAGTGAAAAGTTTAGGGCCCTATTAGATGGATCGCAAAGGGACGCATAAAGAGGCACTACGTCCTAATTTATTTAAAGCTGCTAGAAAAGGGATTATATAGGGTTATTCCTTAAGGCAGAAGCCGTAGAAATACCTATAAAAGAGCGAAAGATCACCTACAACTCTTGAAGGGGAAAAAGAAGACAGATTTCCTGCAGGAGTGAAATCCATAATAAAACGAATAGTTCTTCTCTAAATAGAATAAAAAAATGCTTTTGGGAGACGCTTTTCTCAAGACATGGCAACAATAATAAAGAGGAGGTTTGATTTGGGATACACACAGGGTATACCGATTGAAAGGGAAAATACTTTCAATTTAGGTTATTCTTAAAAGTAATAACCGATTCGATATCCTATTCTTGGATCATTCTATCGACTGTTGCAATTACAGCTTAGCTATTGCGATATAAGAGCAAAAGAGATTGAGACATATAAGGAGATTACCACTGGGTACACGTGCTACAAGTTACGGTAGCTAAAGTCATCTAAGGGTGAGAGGTCGTAACGGAAGTAACTATGGATCCTGAATATCAATATTGTTGTTGTTTAGTTCGAATCAAAAAATTCCACAATATAATGACAGGATTGTTGTCATCTAGTTATTATTTCTTTATTTATAAGACAAAATTATACAAATAATAAAAAATCGTATTGCACTTTTCTTTTTTGGGTTTAGCTTTTACATGGACCATGGTACTGAGGTCCCATGGTACCAAATTTTGGTGACACTGACGTTATGGGGATCATGAACCCATCCCCCTCCTAAAATGAGCAGATTGTACATAAGCCTAATATTAAAATCTCATTATATTAGGAGGGAGTTGAAAAATGTATCAGTAAACAAAAAAATAAAATCACAGTACATGGCTTCCTTCATTTTCCACACATTTTTCGCATTTTTCCCACACCTTGCGGTTTACTCCGCGTAACGTGTTTCGGTTGATGGAAGCAAACATATCCCGTACCCTGTGTTCTAGTTCCAGCCTAGTTTCGGGCGGAGAAAACTCGTACACCTAACTTTTTGCGTGTCCCCATAGGTAAAAATCAGGGGGTGTGATGTCCGGTGATCTCGCTGGCCAAGCAATTGGCCCATTATTAGAGATTATGTTTTCATTAAAGGTATTTCTAAGGACCTCCATCACCTCCCTGGTACTGTGCGCTGGACGTCCGTCTTGCTGGAACCACAAATTATTTATTTCATTTGGCGAAACTGTATTTCTAATGACCGGTAAAATCTGTTCTTGCAGGAGTAGCAAATACCTATCTCCATTCAGAGTTTCTTCAAAATAAATGGTCCAATTAAACGGTTGTCTAAAACAGAAAAATAAATGTTTTACCTAATTGTGAGACGTAAATTCAAGGTGCATTTTAAATTACCTGTGATGCCACACCAGACATTAAAGCCAAACCTTGTTTGTAGCCGTCTTTTCTAAATTATGTGGATTTTCTGTATCACAGCAGTGATAATTGTGCCTATTAAAAATTCTACAATTTGTAAACCTGGTTTTGTCTGTCCAGAGAACCTTGAATTGGAAATTGGGTATCTGTTGACATTTAGTAATAAACCATTGACTAAAGGTGATTCGTCTATTGAAATCATTCCCCTGAAGACCCTGGACAATACGTGGTTTGTATGGATGAAAACGGTGTTTTTTTAAAGACCGATGCACAGATGACTTAGGAATTGTTGTCTGTTCTTCCACTTTTCTAACCGATGTTGTGGGATCATCTCTAACGTTTTCCATTATAATCGCCTCTCTTGCTTCGTTATTTTTTGTATAAGTTTTGGAATTCGGTTTCACGAAAGATCCATAAGCTAACAAGTTCGTAACTAAGAATCTAAAATGTCTTTGGTTAGGTTGTTGCCGCTCCGGAAATTGTTCTTCGTATGCAAGTGCTGCAGCTTCTGTATTTCTGTTAGATTTAAAATAAATTTCTAGCATATATTTTTCATTTGGGAATAATTAAGAACCATTATTGTAAATACTTAAAATAATCAAAACTTGAATTTTTGTTAAAGGCCTTTCTAAACGAGAAATAAGATGCACGCTAATTTTGACATTTACATAATTTACATTATAAGATGCGTATCATTTGTTTTTTATAAAACGGAGCGGCAATTACGCAGTCTAGTCTAAGCCTACTATCAAACAAACAAAATTATCGTTTTTAGAGCTTAAGCAATCTGAAAACCTAGACTTGTGATACATCAATGAAAAACTCTTGAAGAGCTCTTTTCAAAAATGTAAAAATTCAATATGGCGTCCGTATGAAAATCCAAAGTTTGGGTAAATATTTTAAAAACAAATAAAGTTTAGAAAAAGATTTTAACTTAAATTAAATTCTTCTTGAAAAAGTGTTCCAATAATGTAGTAATCTTAAAACCGTAAAATTGGTAGTTTGCGAGCTACAGGCAAAAGTTAAAAATGCATCATTTTGATTTTTCTTAATTATCTCAAAAACCATAAAAGATAAATAAAATCTAAAAGGAGATAAAATTTTGCAATTAAATTGTCTAAAACTTTCCTAATTTAACCAACACTGTAGCTTTAATGGTTCCCGAGTTACTAATACATGTATGCCCAATTTGGGACACACTGTATATGTACAGTACGTCCCATATCAAAAAATCAATTTGTAGGTTCCTAAAATATTTGGGACACTCTGTATATACAAAATTGATGTGCTTAAATACTTCTTAAGCTTAGCAATAAAACTTAGCAATCAAAATTTAAGTAGAAAATTTGTTTGCACATATCTGTCGTTCTGGAAACCTAGCTTTGCAAATTTTAAGTCGTATTTTCGAGCATATACCTACTAGAGGCAGCTCTATGGAAGTAAGGTAAGCAATGCATCTTCTAGAATCAGTAATAACCCAATTAGACAATCCTATTTTAACAGTTAACCATAGCTACCTTAAAAAAATCGAATTTTTTTCCTTCTGCCTAGCTAGTGAAGCAAAATTATTTAGTGGAATTATTTCAGACAGCTGATGTTAGATTTTTTTTAATTTTCTTTTTTTAAATTAATTTTGGCTGTAAAATATTCTTACGGAATTCCACGCGTCATTGAATTAATTTTCAGAAATTTTTTCTTAGTCCCGCATTTTTCTAGAAATTTTTTCCTCAGCTGCTACTCGAAAAAAGTTTCAACAACTGCGTTTCTTGGGAAAAATCCTCGAAAATAATACAAGCACTAGAAAGATTAAAGTAAATATTTAAACCATAGTTATTTTTTATTTTCTATGGTCAGAGTTTCTAACAAAAATGTTTGCAATAAAATTAATAAACTTTTTTAATATTTTTACTAAAGGATATTTAAAAATGCGTAAGAATCAAGGCAGAATATTTTTTGGGTTTGGTGATATTGGTCCAGCCCAAATGCACAGTTTTAAGTAAATTGAATGGGTACTAGTCCAGTAAATGAAGGGACAAAGCTGTAAATAAATCTGTAAAGTTTTCTCTTGTGACGCAATTCTTAGGTCTTTGGAGATGCTTTCGAGCGAAAAAAGTTTATCCACAATAACAGGTGGGAAAGGGCTGAAAATGGCCCCCCAAGGCCCGAAAAATGGGTTTTCCGCTAATATTTGCCAAAATATGCAAAATGTAGAATTTTTCATTAAACAAAAAATATAGACCTCCTTGTAATCTACAAAAATGGTCCTTATATTTTTTTTCAAAAAATCGTTAGTTTTCGAGATAACGGGACACAAAAATGCCCTCATTTCAGTTGCATCTGTACCGCTAGAATGCCGTTATCTTTATGGATTCACTAATAAGCGGGCGGACGATTTGTTCCATTACTCAGGCAATAATGCACTTTTTATAATCATTTAAAGTTCATCGCAATGGAAACCCATCATTGCATATGAGTTTGGGTACATTCTGATTTTTCTAAAATATAAAAAAAAGGGTCAAAGATTTTTTTCACAATATTTTGGAAGTATCCCATGAATTTATTGATATTTTTTGAAAAAATGGTTTGTTATTAACATTTCTTTTTATAATAAGACCTTAGTAAGTGTTCAATGGTCTCAGAAAATTTTCCTCACCATCTTTCTTGCGTTTTGATAAAAATGATTTATCCATCTGCATTTTTTAGCCTACTACCACATCTATCCAGTGTGAAATGTTATGCATTTTATAACGGCCGTTTTTGCGAAAAATATTGGTGTTGCGAAATAAATGGTGGACATTTTTGTAGATTTCGAGGTAATTTTCATTTTTTGTCCAAACTAAAATTCTCTTATTAGCATATTTTGGCAGATATTCGCGGGAAACTCATTTTTGGTACTTTGGGGGACAATTTTTGGTGGGTTTCCATGTCAGAATCGTAATAAACTTTTTCTCGCCCGAAAATTTCTGCAAAGACCTAAGAATTGCGCCACAAATGAAAACTATACAGATTTATGTACAGCTTTGAGTACTTTCAGGTCTTCGGTTACTGGACTATACCTAATCGTTAAATTTATTTTAAAATTATGATTTTCTTTTATTAGTAATTAAAATTATGAAGATATTTACCAATTAATAAAAAAAGTCTTTAAACATTTAACATTTACAGAAAATAAATGCTTATTTATACTTTTTCCTACTAAAAATAACATCTTGATGCCTAAAGTTATGCCTTGCGACAATTTTAAGAGAACTCAATTTTTACTGGTAGTAAAAATTCCATTATATATATTTTTTATGTCGAAAAAGCTGAGTTTTAGCTCTATGTCTTAAATTTTATGGTAATTAAATCCACCATTTATAAAATTAATCAACACACTTACTTGAAAATAACTTAGGAATAGGTTAACAAAAAAAAAACGTGCAAAAAAAAACAAAGTAATAAGATTTCTTTTATTGTGGCTTTTGTCTTATTACAAAAATAATGATTCTGGAAAAAATTATCCGTGTTTTACACCTTTATTATTTTAATTATAATTTGATCAACTCAATATTAAACTTTTCCTTTTAAGCATCAATATGATTTGCACTCTTTTTTTTTGGAATTATTTAAAAAAGCAAATATATTACTTTCCATTCTTGATTTTAGTCAGTTTTTTGTCCAGTATGGTATTTTGGTTTTTAATTATTTAACTTAATTTCTATAAATGTAGAACATTGAAACAACCAACTGGTAGAGTACACAAAAGTAACAACGTCTTTTTACCTGCCCCTGATATAGTTTAAAGAACAGAACATTATATTTATAAGTTTTTTACCTTTTCTGGTTATGTTATGCTAACTCATTGACAGCTTAATACTAAATAAGCGTTTGTAAGCATGAATATCATATGCATTATATATGTTTCTACTTTAATTTGTTATAGGTATTAAAAATAAAGTAATTTACTATTACCTAAAACCCTGAACTAACCAAAAAATTATCTGGCCCGGATTCGTGTAAATGCTGTTGATTCGAAAATGTTAATAGTCTATCAGAAGACTATTCTATTTGATATATTATAATGTACTGGTTGGCTATCAAAATAGAACTACGGGTGGCCCAAAACTATCTTCAAGATTTTGAAAATTCATAATTCTTTCTAGGATTAATTTTTCATAGTATTTCTTTTTAGGTTAAAGTAGAGACTTGGGAATTTTAATATGGAGCGATACACCCCTGCAGAAAGCATAAAAATCGCGACTTTTTACTTAGAAAGCGGAAGAAGCATTGTTTTAACTCAGAGAAACTTTAGACGATATTTTAATGAATGACATGCTCCTTCATGCAATATTGCAACTTGAAGCCAAAGTTTAAGCGTCAGGATCAATAGGAAACTTAAGGAGAACAGGAAGACCCCGAACTGCAGGATGCGCTGAAAATATTTAACGTTAAAGTGTTAATAAGGCACCAACAACTTCAACATAAAGGCGTTCTTTGCAGATAGGAATCAAACGACGATCCTTGAAGCGCATTTTAAAACTAGATCTTTATATGCATCCAAATAAAATCCAGCTGGTGCAACAACTGAATCCACAAGACTTTATCGCAAAGCTAGAATACAGTCAAGCCATAATGAATCTTGCAGACGTAGACGCAAATTTTGTAAACAAATTATGGATATAAGACGAGGCGCATTTTCACCTATGCGGTTTTGTAAATGAGCAGAATTCGAGTTATTGGGGCACACAAAATCCACAATTAATTTACCAAAGGCCTCCTTCATAGCGAAAAGGTGACCGTATGGGAATTTACCCAAAGGAAAATGGGCCCTTTTTTTTTCAAAAATTCACACGTTTTTTGAAAATGAGATGTACGGGGAAATGCTGGAAAACTTTTTTACTACAACAAGAAAAAACCCACTATATTCCACAGGATGATGCTACCCCCTATTAAAGTCAAAATTTTGTTTTTTTAAGAAACTTTAAAATGTTAATTTCAAAAAACGAAGCTTGAGAGGGCCCCCCCAAATCTCAAAACTTACTGCCCCATTATTTTCCTGGGAATATTTTAAAGAAGGGGGTTTTTATAAACAAGCCGAAAATGCCTGGAACAACTTAGGCGAATATTGGGGGAAAAAATGTTGAGATATCTCAAGAAACTTTTGAAAAATTATGGAAAAGTCTTAAAAAAACTCATATCTGTTTTCGCAAAAGGGGGTCATTTGACAGACACCATTTTTCATAAATAGGTTAAAAAATTAAGAATTACACTTGTATTTTAATATCAAAATTTGATTTTCTTAATTTTCATATATTTTTTTTTAAATTTTAAAAACATAAAGGGAACCTTTGGGCCCCCCTGTATTTTCTTTATCATTATCTGGGGCTATTAACTACAAGTAAAGGTAAGTCCCATAATCTTATTAGTCGTAATTCCAAAAGGTTAATTAACATTTTTAAGGAATTTTCAAAGGGATTGAAATCGTATTACCCGGGTAAACCTTTTTTGGGGGGTTGGGCGATCCCCCGGGGAAAGGGTTTCCGTTTATAGCTGATTCTTTTGGGACTGTGATTAACCAAAAATATTTTAAAAACTTAAAAAAAAAAAGCCTTTTTTTTTTTGGGTATTTTTCTTAAGGTTTTCCTTTTTTAAAACCAAAAAAAATTTATTTTAAAAAAGCCCTTTTAATTTTTTTTTCAGAAAATACGTTCACACTTGCTATATAAACGAACACTTTGGGAAAACTATAAAATGGGAAATATTTAAAAAATTTTTTTTTTAAAAAAAAAGCCTTTTTTTTAATTTAAAATTTATTTATGCTAAAAAATATAATAAAAATTTTTATTATGGGAAATTTTTTTCTTTATATATGTATGTATGTCTGTCTGTTTTAAAAATTTAAAATGAAGCTTCCGATTAACAAAAATGTTTTCCAAAAAAATGAACATTTTGTTAAAG